>JAQQZR010000018.1:12668617-12681755 GCA_030068235.1 Notoglanidium macrostoma
CAGCTCCACTCTGTTCAATACTCCTGGTCATCCTGTCAAAAAGGAAAACTCAATCCTTATATATGGTACGAGTCACTTGGCAACAGAAATAACAAAACATTGGATTGTTCTTATATTATGCCGTACTGCACTCTCTGGTGGAAAAGAGCTATAAGGGACACTCACTGTTTGGTCAGTAAGTGGGGGAAGGACGATGGTTTTCTCCATGGTGTTCATGACCAACTTCCACAGCTCCTTGAGGACCCGCTTCAGCACTGTCTTCTCACAGATCTTTGCAAACAATGTCAAACTAAGAGCAAGTGAGAAACGAGCGAGAGGATGAATATAAAAGCCCTACATCTCATCTGAAAACAAATCCGGTTGCATTTCTGAGTTAACAAGACTTGCAGCAAAAACACTTTTTTGGATGACTCCATAAAAATTACCCAACATAATCCCAGACAACCCAGTATTCCATTTCCTCATCTAATTTTACTCAAAATCATTCGCTACTATAAACAGCACTTACAGAACAATCAGTACAATAATCTTAAACACTGATTATTCTGCATTTCTGTTGGGTCAACTGTAGTAAACCTGCTAGAATGAGCTGTGACTGGTTCAGGCTAGGTGTCTTCCATGCTCTAAAGCACTAGCTACATTATTATTTTACTTGGTAGAGTGGGATCTTGGACTGGACGATGGATATTTCTCAGATTTGGGACCAGATTCATGTTTCGCCTGAATCACACAAGTCTGCAGGCAAACTAGTTACTTTTCCCGCCATTTTTTGGAATGTATTGAGCTATACAGCCCCATGTAGGTATTTCCTGACTAACTAATAAACTGCTAGCTTCATGCTAATGCACAGTATCCATTAACAACGTCTCCGGTAATGAAGTGTGTCTCACTTGCTGTCCAGGAAGTCCATGATGGGCTGAAGCACGTTGTCGGCGTCCTGTGTGAGGCTGCCGTTTCCATTAGCAGGAACGGTAGCGCCCTTTACCTGGCTCAGAATGTCACCCATCTGTTTCACACTCTCCTCGATGTGAGGCTGGAAACTACAGCACACGCATACACGTACAAAAAAAACTCTACATAACACTATACAACATTGTTGGGACGTAACCATGACAACTAGAAAAAAATACCATTTTCGCTAGGCCTAAAATCACTGTTCACGCACCATTAAGCAAAAATTGAATTTGCACATGGACGTGAGTTCTAGGATACAGTGCTTCAAAACAATACAAGTAAAATAAGAGTTGCTACAGCTAAGTGCGGACATCTGTGCACCCTTTCAAATGACATTTATAGCAACATTTAATTCGTCAATCTATTTAAATATATGTCAATACATCAAACTATTTGGTAACATAGAGCTAGGCTGAACAGTGTTGTTGCTTTTTAGCATGGCTAACCCACCTGACGGCAAAGATCCTGCTCAGGTCGTCCATCACGTTGTTCAGTTTGACCTGCAGCTCCTTGAGGAAGTCACTGGCATCTACGTTCAGCTGCAGGGCAAAACATACACGGATAAATCCCTGACCACTGGCGTAGGTGTAAACCATTTAGCCTCAGGATGCAGCAGCAAATTAGGCAAAGAAGTCAGGCAGTTTACTTAACATTCAGGACATTTTCAGGCTTAAATAAGAAAAATTATTGTGAAAGAAATAGAGATGTTTATCCATTATATCCTACGTAGTGAAAAGTAATGTTATTACCTAATACACATTGAGCACGATGTGTGTTATTTTGCAATTATAGCAATTACATTTGTAGTAAAAACCTACAAGGATTTGTCTTTGTGTGAACATGAATATATATATATATATATGTATTTAAAACTAATAGATATACATTATTATTTTAGAACTAATACAGTATATAATTAATAATATGTATTGTAAAAGGCTAAAACCACTTCAGGACCTGTTGCTATTGTTAAATAAACTTCACCATCGTTAATTATTTGTGCTTTATTCCTAAAATGCTCCTACTCATTAAGTAACATATCCTGAGTAGAGAACGTTACATGAGTCAAATGTAGTTCATTTAAATATGCACATAATAACCTGTCAGGAAAAAGCTTCTGAGCTCAGTCAGAGATTGTGTAATGCTCAGGTAAATATTTTTTTAATGCTGGTAAAGAGGACCGGGCCGTTAAACGGTCTGTCACGCAGTAATTACTATGCACAGAGTGTCACAGGGTAACAGGTGGACGAGAGGCCTCGCTGCGGAGGAGGGAATGACTAAGAGCTTCTCAAAGAGACAGCATGAGTGGGAGTTTTTACCGGAGGGTGGCTCAGGAAAGAGGGCACGATCGATGAATGAGAGAGCGAGAGAGGTTGGTAAACGACAGAAAGATTTAAATGATGACGGGAAAATTGGAGCGGTGGTGAAATGAGAGATAAATCTGAAGCTAGCAGAGGGGACGGGCCAACCTCTGAATGAAAGCAGACCTCGGGTAAAAGTCTTCTATCGGAACATCTTCTTATACTAAACACAGTGAACGAGTAAAAAGACAGTTAACGCTCATTGCGGCTCTAAGACCAATTTAATTAAGCAAAACTAAATCAGAGGGGCAATCTTGCATATCACAGACATTATAAAGAGTTTTAAATTTCACGTTTTCTATTTAAGAGTCACATGAAGGCTAAATGAAGTATATAGGGTGGATGAAAAGCTATAGGAGTTATTCTTGGTTCAGGAACATTATAGGGGATCTTTGAGGATTGAGAAGCATATGTAAAGTATATGAGAGTCTGAAAATCTATATGACAACTATATGAAGGCTAGATGGGAAATCTGGATGCTATGTAAAGGCATCATGAAGGACAGGAATGTTGTATGAGAACTATAAGGACTCTCTATATTATATAGTGGTGGACTCACGTCTTTGCCTCCCATGGCCTCAAACATCTTCTCCAACTGCACGCGGAGCTGCTGGATGTTATTAATGATGATGCAAGGCTGATCAAAAGAAATGGAAGATGTTAATGATTACAGTCGTTAAAACAATTTAAAACATGCACAAACAATATGACTAGTGCCATGCTGAAATAACTCCAGCCTATTAAACACACAGATTTGGAGTCAATCAAAGTTTCATTTTTCATTTAGTGTGTGTGTGTATGTGTGTGTGTGTGTCTAGTGGGACCAATTTGTTTCAGTCCCAGCAGACTGCATTCAGCTAATTACTTCATCCCCATTCGATTAAACATATGGATACCTATTCCAGGCTTGAGCACAGTTACACCACATTTCCCTGAAATTGCATAAAAAGCACACCCGCCCACACACACACACACACACACACACACATATACAAACAGTAAGAACACAAACCACTTTCTCCTTATTGCAGTGGTTGGGAAAATCCTTGGCGATGATGTCAGCGTACGACAGTAGTACAGTGCCAATAGTCTGTATAAAAAAAAAAGAGAGAGAGAGAGACAGAGATGGAGATTAATTGATTGCAAAGAAACAGCAATTCATCAACTAGACACAATTCAAGTCAATACAATATTCTTAGAAATACAGCAGCAGGACAATGACACTGTAGCGTATGAGGACGTATTAAACAGTACCTTGGCAAATCTCTTCATGTAGTTGCCAACAATCTGAGGGTCAGGACACTCCAGCTTCCGGATAATCTCAAAGCTCTGATTCAGCTGAGAGAAAACGTCAACCACCGAGCAGGAGAACAGGGCATGCTCCGACGTCTGCTGGAACTGTGTGTGAGAGAGATGGGGGAACACAAGAGAAATACCTTTACCAAATACCAAGACATGTACCAAACTGAATGAAGGTAATCGTAATACTACAAAATGGATTCCAGGAACAGAAAGTAATAAGTGCAAAGCACTTCATATATACAAATCACATTTCTGAAATCATTATAATAATAATTTCTATAAGTTCTATAATAGGTAAGGAATAAACCACAGCAGAGTTGACTTGTTGATTGTTTTCCAATAACAGCATGTCTTGAAGTGTTTAATTCCTCCTACACCACAGAAGTGCCACAAGGACCACATTGTTTTTGTGGAAAGTCTGTGAAAGAAGTTCCTGTTATCACTTATGTTGTAGCAGCTATTAACAGCTGTTGCCTAACCTTATCTTGAAATTAATAAAACAAAATAAGCACCTTGTTGCCAAGTAAACCTCAAATTGCAACGTCCTCAATCTTGAATATTTCACAGTGTTGGAAAACCTAAACGTTACCTCACAATTTTACCTCTGAGTGTTACAAAGCAGTGAAACTGGAGACTCATTCTAAAAACTGCTAAATAACCTCCTCACAGAAAACTTCATGTTTTTCTTAGACTAAATAATATTGTATTAGAACGAGCGCATTAATATATTTGCCTTGCTGCCAAAACTACTATCCGAGTTGCTGTTACAGACAAGTCATCAACAATTCTTCTTCTTTTAAACCTTCTGAACGATTAAAAAATTCAGCAGTGTGGTGGTATATGCTAAAATTTATAAGCATAGAGAATATATGCATTGAAAAATATGATATTTACCCCATCCTTTGCATCCCTCACCAGGGCACCATTCAGGAAATCCTTGGACACTTCCTCATTTTCATCCAACCAAAGGATTACAAATGGTTCAAACCACCTATTAAAGACAATAAATATCCACATACGCTCTGATTGTTAATTCCGACTAAAACAAATTATATCAGGACTTACAGAATGTATTTACATAGGCATGTTTTACTGAGCAATACATACCCAGAAAAAAGCAACAAAATCATACGAGTAAAATTGAACTAAATAATCATAGAGAGCTACTTGGATTGATGAACAGTGCAATTGTAGGCTTATCAGGGAGAAAACAATGTGCTACATTACAAAGATTACATTTTTAAAATAGGTCACTTAATTGGTTCTTTATAATCTATCATACATTGTGTATCATACAAAAACCATGAGACTCAAAATGCAACTCATTTATACAGTGGGTTTGTTTCCTGGTGTGTCAGTGTGCACACTGTAGAGCTGATATCTTTAACTAGGCTTGCAATGTTTCATCAAAACATCTAAAAAGACACACAAGTGACCTTAATCTTTGCTCCTATTCTATTGAGAATATTAACAGAGAAAGCTTGGGGCACCGTGATTCCTACCTCATGGCGCTTCTATTAGTGTTTGTTGCAGTTCACATTTTGGACCACTAGGTGCAATAATAACACTATAAATCTAAATATAGGATGCTGTGATCATCCCATCAACTGCATCATCTATAAAGGTGAGCAAATCCGACAAATATATCTGACAAGTAGCAACATTTAAAAAGGAAAAATTGCTAGTCAGGCAAAACTCAGCATTTCAACAGAATTTTAAAATGTACTTACTTGTGAATGATAACTAAAGATTAACATTTGTTGAAAAGTTGAAGTTGCTCCACCTGCTCCTATTGACGTGCCGCCCCCGCTAAGTTAACTATTATATTCACTCGGCACAGGTCTCTCAGCACTGCTCAACTTCTCTCTATTCTATCAGGCACAATTTCAGCTGGAATCCACAGTGCATAACTAGGTTTTAACCGTACTTACGTAGGGTACTCGGGCACGGAGTCTTTGAAGCATGGCAGCTCTTTGCAGTACTCGTTGTAGAGCCACTTGACTTTGAAGTGAAGGTTCATGTAATCTGCGCTCTTACACAGCCGGTGCTTTTCATGCTCTAACACAGACACAGACAGCATCAGTCTACCACGAGCTGTGTGACAGATTGCACTTAAAGCAAGGACATGCTCAGGAAGCGCACGGCCATAAACAGAGCACAGATGGAGAGTCAGCTCTGGTCTACTTCATCTGTATGAGCTAAAATCTGCAATGAAAAGTGCTGAAATGCTGTCTGTGGTTTTCCCAGCTGGGTCTGTTCAAAGCCATTAACTTTGTGCCATCTTTTGTCCACATTTATATCATGTAGATGTGAAAAAAGCATACTGCAGTGCCCCTCACCCTCCATGGCATACTTCATATCCTGAGCAAACATGTTCGACATGACCTCTGCGCTGATCTTCCCAACGTTCAGCTCCTGAGGAAACCTGCACGGAGAGTGCTTATGGGTAGTGTAGGGTATTTGCAGCCATTCTCATAACCAATGTACACATACTGTACTGTCAGAGCTGCTGTTGCAAAAAAGGCCTTTTGACCAATCAGAAATGAGAATTCAACAAGCGCTATGGTATAATACCATAAAAACTTAAAAACACAACACGGCAAAAAAAAGTTTAGGATTTCATAATTTAAGGTTACGTAATGTATTAAAAAAAATTATTTCATTTAATACCTCTGTGGCAACACATTCTATAAATCCAGTAATCCTAATACAATACAAATGAACTGAAACATATTATATAGCATATATAATAATTATAATATCTGGCAGGTAAGGACTAAGGTTGTAATGCATCATAGCGAAACTCTGCAGTATAACGTAGTTATAATGCTATATAGTGTTGTACAGCGTAGTGTTGATTACAGCCTCAGTGCCTACAATGTTCTTATTGTTCTTAGTATTTGTTGTGCAAGTTGACATTATGTAGTCATATACTCATGTTTCAAAACATTGGATGCATGTAAATACAAATACCTATGAGTATACAGGCTTAAAAAAGTATAGTTTATGCTACATAAACATGTTATAATAGTATAAATGATGCATTATGATTACAGGGTTCGACAAATGTTGTAATGCACTATAAAACAGGCTCTGGTATTGTATCTGTACTATAGATTATAATGCATTCTAACTTACAACTTTAGTTTCTCACATTGTACTACATATTATTTGTAAACATTCAGTATATAGCACATAATAGATTTAATTGCAATACTAATACCATATGAAACAATATAAGTGCTTTTTATAGTGAAGTGAGAAAATCATGCCAATGACTATACACACACACACACACACACACACACACTCACTGGTTGAGGCAGGGTGTGTAGGAGTTCTTGTCCTCCTCTATAATGGAAACTATAAGGGTGATTAGTTTGGACCAGAAGTCCAGGTTTTTGATGCTGGGGCCTTGCTCCTCTGGAGGAACACTCTTAGACTGAGGACAGAAAGAGAACACACACACACACACACACACACACACACACACACACACACACACACACACACACACACACACACACACACACAGTCGCTATTTATGACAGTTTAGCTTATATAATGTAAAAAAAACCCTCCATAAACTTCCTCCTTCCTGTAGAGGTTGAAAAACATGAGAGAAAAGAGAGCAGAGTAGAGGAAAGAGAAACATGGCTCACTGCAGCTCTCTGTTCTCTAACAACCACGCCACCTCCGCCGTGATCAATATTTCATCTTAAAAAGGAACGTCCATTAGAGAGGTGATCACTGTTCACTGCCTCCTGCTCCTGAATAACAAGAAAGACGCCTGGGGCAGAATCACCGTGACATCTCGAGCATGAAGCCGGTGAAAAATTACTTTCTGTTCCGGTGAGGAGGTGAGAAACAGAGATGAGCCGTGGAGAGATACACTTTATTACACACCTACACTCTCAATTCAACATATAAACCACCAGAGCTGATGCATTTAATAATTAATATCATGCAGTGTCTAAGTTGCGCTTGACTATTTTGTTTTTGTATTGTAACAACTAAAGATGAAGCTCAAGATTGTTCAAGACTACTTGTAAAAACTATAAGGAGGGTAAATGTTAGAGTCTGGGTCTGGGTAATGTTAAACTGGAAAGTCACCCATTATTCATGCGTTGTTCTTCAGATTCTGCCTACAGGACCAACATTAGACAGTTGGGAAGTAGTTTTAGGCTTCCTGGGGCTTAATGGATATAATAATGTAGTATCCAAGCACACACTTCTACTAACCGGATCTGTCTGATATTCCCGACTGTAGAGCTCATGGCAGTTGTTGAATATGTACTCATATGTAGAGTTCAGACAGGCCTTCACGCAGTCCTTGACCACCTGACTGGCTCGAGGAGGACTTTGCAGCTCCTGGACCTACACACATTCATACACACAAACACATACAACCAATCGCATCAATAAATCTCCTTGGCAGCAAGAGCTAGAATTCCATTTGGCGTATCAGCAGGGGTGTAACTGTTTCTACAGAGCTGTAAAATGCAGGGTTCCAATCAAACAGCAGGAGGTTTAACAGGACAGTACGGTTAGTCATCAGAGCAAGTGTTTCCCCAACACGGTCCAACCCAGATAGCAAATGAGCGATGACACCATGTTTGACACCTTCATCTGGCCCACACACAGGCGCTGATCATCCGAATCTTTGCCAGGACGCAGCCACAACTCAACCTAGATGAGGCTGTCTGTCAGGTGTGATAAGGACCAGAACCGATCAATTAGCAGCATTCAGGCTGAGAGTGAAATGTCACACCAGCTTTGTGTTGCGTTTGAGCCATTATTGGTTCAGGTTTCAAATGTGAATAAAATGTAAATATGACACCTTACACTTGGGCCACTTTTGCACCACATTGCACTCATCAGTTTGAGAGGTGAAGCAAAGGGTTAACTCATATTATCTCCCTGAAACATCCACTTTTATATTTACTGTTTAGACTATGTAAGTATGTATGCATGTTTGTATGTATATATATATATTATTATTATTTTCATCAGTATTCCATCCATCCTGGAGCCTAGCTGACTTTGGGCACACCATGGACAGGTTGCCAATCTAACGCAGGGCTAACACAAAGATGGACAACCATTCACACTCATTGGCAATTTAGAGAAGACCTAATTGGCACATAGATTAGTTGACCTAATCCACATGTCTTTGGACTGTGGGAGGAAACCTGAGAACCCTGAAGAAACCCGCACAGGCACAGGGAGAGCATGCCCCTCCCAGTCGACCCAGGGATCAAACCTAGAACCTGCTTGGTGTGAGACAACAGTGATAATCACTAAACTACCATGCCACACTATTTCAAGGCCATCTATATTTAAGTTAGGCATAAAACACAGTTGTTATAGGAAAATAATCAAAGACAGGGTAGCATTTTATCTATCTTACACCACCGCAATTTGCCAACTCAAATTTTTTTATTCATTAAAGAACAACCCATTTTACTATTAATCCATTTATAGTTACAATTAATGTTGTTAAATGTCTGCAAAACAAGTTACTGCCTGTTATCTCTTATAAACAGGTGTTAACAGTTATAACAGCTATAACAGTCGTTCCTTCACTATCTCTTCAAGTTAATCATACAAAAGATGCAGCTTGTTACTGAAAAACCATAATGCATAAAGTCCTTGAAGATCAAGTCAAAAAATGCCAAATAAAACATATCAGCAATTTCAGTGTTTTTTTTTTTTTTTTTGGTTAAATAACAATGCGTCCCCAAGTGAGCTGTTGCTATAGAAACAATAATGCATTCGAAATAGCAAATTAATATAAACCTGTGAAATGGCTCGGAGCCAAAACTGCTTTCAAAGCTGCTGCTGACCAATCATAATGGAGAATTCAACAGCACTGTGGTAAGTAATTTTCATACTGAGTTTTTGTGGCTCCACAACAACCCAACACCTTATAATCGGGGAAAAGCCCTGCTGAAAAAAAGCACACGTTTCATCGGTAATACTATGGGGCGTTTAATATGCGGTTCAACCTTTAGACATTGGAAATCAAGCACCACAAAAAAAAAAAAAGCTCTGTGACTTTCTCTGGAAAGAAAAACAGGCGGTTTTTTATCCAGGGAAAGAGTTGGGGTGTACATTTGAGTTTACAACCTTGAGAGCTCATCTTGATATTTAATTATTCCATTTACATAATTAGGCTAAAATATTAGAAGTCTATTTTAGTAGTAGCTAGATAGTTAACCTCATATGGGCTTTTCCTTCACAGGTAGATTATCTACATATTCACTGCATATACTGTTGTGGGGAAGACCTTTAGCTGTTTCAGTCTTATTGAGTTTTATTTTCATCCAGTGTGAGTGTGTACATGCAACACAAACCTTCATCCTGAAGAAGGTGATGCTAGTGAGCAGATCCACAGTTGACTTTAGATCCTGCAGCCGCTCAGGACTGCTAGCAGGGAAATTGTTCTGCAAGACATATGGAGTGTGTATCACAAGCCTGGCTCCAGGATGTAACTGAGGGTTAATGGGTGTGTAAAAGAGTGTGTATTGTTCATCGGTACCCTGTACATAGAGAGGTCGATTCTCAGAGAGTTATGGAGTTGGTCGAGCAGCTTCACAAACCTCTCTTTCTGTAGAACACGTGCACACATACAAAAACTAGTTTACATAATATTTCACACCAGCTAGCAGATGAAAACATTGAGCATTCATGTAAAAAAAAAATCATAAATACACAGGTTAGTACATTAATAACTGGAAGAGATGGCATTACTCTCTATTCCATGTCAATCAAAGTGACACTAGCCAATTGTGTACATCCAAGAGCTTGTGTATATGATAGAGCTTTCCTCCAAGTGACATATAGCATGAGCAGCAGTTTGGAAAGATGCAGCTGGCTGGCTTCATGTGTCACGGAGGAAGCACGTGTCAGCCCTGACCCACCCTGGCTGGTAGCAGCTGTATGATGGGGAGAGCCGGCAGCTGGGTTGCAATTAGCAGGTGACCATGTTGGGGAGAAAAATGGAGGGAAAAAAGTGTAGTGGTCTAAGGTAAACTCACCCCGAAGTTGGAGGCGGCAAAGCGGTCTGAGGCGGAGACGTTGTTGGAGGACTGCGTGGTGTGGGCGTAGTAAGCGTTGATGTTGGCCAACAGTGTGCTCATCACAGCTGGCACACCAGGACACATGTACTTAGATGACAAACATGCAAAGTGCCTGGAAACAGCATACACACCCACACCCACACACACATATATGATATACACTGTTGAACATTCATAGAAGAAAAAAGTTGAGTTTTGGATTTCTGTTGCATAAAGCAAACAATGAGACATATACAGACCTACTGTACAAGTAATGCAGGTAAAATATATCTGTTTAAGCACAGAGACATTTTCTCTGTATAACATCTAATAATTGGGTTTACTGTAATGTTTACAGAAAATGATTAAATGCACTCCAATGGAATTGTTTGTTAATTTGATGATTTATGATTTGACATTATTTATTTTCCTCATAATCATAAGTTGTTTTACTGAGATCATATAGGTGAAACCATGTCTTCATTGACCTCGCTTTGTGCACAGGAGCACTGTTATGCTAGAACAGCTTTAGGTCCCTTAGTTCCAGTGAAGGGAAATTGTACAGCTATACAATACAAATATATTCTATACAATTCTGTGCTTCCAATTTTGTGGAAAAGGGATTGTGGAAGGCCCACATATGAGTGTGATGTTCAGGTGTCCACAAACATTTGGCCATATAGTATATTGTGGTGTCTTTTCTTCATGGTTATCTATAAGCCTAATTATGTCATTATTTTCTTCTTAATAAAACACATTCATTTTGAGATCACATAAAGAAGGAGCCATGAGGTCAAGACCCAAGGCCTCTCTGGACTTAATATGCATTATATGATTATGTAATTGGCTTAAGAACACGCAAGGGATGTCAGCGATCCAATTAAAAAGCCCATTAACCTTGCTCTTTTTTACATTCCCTCCCTCTCTCTATTCAGCTTACGTCATTGCTTGGTAGATGGACTCCACTCCGTATCTCATGGCAAACTCGTCCACGATCTCCTGCGCTGTCTCCTCAAAATAGACTTTCCAGGCATCGTCTCCTTTAGCGTCAGGGATCTTCACCACACCAGCGTTCTGCTCTTCCGTGGTGTAGTGGAAGAGGTGCTGCAGACACAAATGCTGGCAATAAGACACTGGAGAAAAGCTGCAATCGATACAGCAACTTATTGAAAGGAACCCACTGGCTTAGGTTCAACCGCACAGACAAATGTATAGAAATGGCTGGAGATGTATAATACACCGCTTTTTGCTGTGCTTCTGAGTGGGTGAACTTCTACTTTACACATCTGACCAATGTGTTTGACCATTGTGATGTGACGATGCGGTACACAGGATATCACATGATGGCACAAGAATACATGTTTAGTTAGTGCTGCCATTAAAATAGTTGTTTTTTCCTTGGGACTATTCATATGGATTATTTTTCAACTCCACCCTTATCACACATTTGAAACTGTGGCTATGTAAATATATCAAGCAGCTATCATTGTGGAAGAAAGAGTCTGCTTCCGAGATTCCCAACGCTCCAATATCACTTCCTGTTTCCTTTTCAAGTAAATAACACCATGTGTATACAGGGTTTATTACACCATGACACTTATGATATTTTCTCCTACAGACATTTTCTGATAGCTCAGTGTTAATAAATTATGACACAATGATGCTTCTCAATATGGTGGAACCCAGTGAAGCTCAGTTTGAGCCAGATCCTACGTATAACCTTTGTTGCACACTGTCTTTTGTCAATAATTTACCAACTGAGGGAAATGCTGTTCCTGACAGTTGTGTCTTGCTCTGGTACCACTGATTCCTCTGTTCCAGGTCATGTCTTTTTTAAATAGTGGCTATAGCAGTAGGTCATTGTCCTGCCCTTACTCGGCTCAATGGTTCCTCTGGATGAGTCTACAGAACTGATTTTAGCCACATGGTTCTTTTATGATATACAATAAAGGAATGGTTCTAGATTATTCGCCAACAACAGCACAGGCAGATGCAAAAAAAACTTCTAGATACTCTCACAGAAGTATTGAGCTATCACTACAATAATGGGGGGGGATCACATTATAATACATTCATTCATCTTCAGTAAGTTGATCCTGGTCAGTATAGGGTACAGTACAGTGTATTTGAGCTGACCTCATGTAAGCAGGTGTACTGGACATGGTATGGAGCCACCGTCTCCTCTCCTTTGATTTCTACACTGATGTGCATGCGGATGGCTCCAGACACGGCCGATTTATCTGTGCGCTTGTCTGTGCGAGGAGGGGGAGAAGCAAGAGAGAGAGAGAAGTTAGAGAAAGGACAGGTCATAAATTAACCCAACCTCCCTCTATTCTTAGCTCTTTCTTATTTCCGCTTTCATTAGTTTTCATCAGTATGATAACTCTGTCTCACACACACACACACACACACACACACACACACACACACACACACACACACACACACACACACACACAC
>JAQQZR010000018.1:12681891-12692724 GCA_030068235.1 Notoglanidium macrostoma
TCTACACTATGCACACAATATTTCCACAGACATGCACACTCCTACATACAACCATTCACACACACACACACACACACACACACACACACACACACACACACACAGAGCACTCACCCAAATTATACCACACATCCATTTCTCCGCTGAGAGTCCGGACCTCGATGATGGTCTGGCCCAAGAAGTCATCAGACTCTCGTTTGAACCTCTGCTTCACGCGAGATTTAATGTCATCATCTTCGTCCCACACTCGCACCTTTATGCGATCGGATGAGTTGTGGCACTCACTAGAAACATGGACAGAAACTCTGTGCTTGTATACGATTGCTATATATTTATATTACAGTATATTATACAACAACACTGTTGATTCTTGCATCTGATTGGTCAGAAAGTGTTGACTGATCTTCTACTACAGCAGCTCAGGCAGTCTGGCTGCGAGGCACACCACAGGCTTATATTAAATACATTTGTGCACATTCGAATACTTTATCTTTCTCAGTACCACGAAAAGCAAAATTTTTGTCCTTATTAAAAAAGAAAATGACTTCTGACAATGATAACTTGTGTCATAGATGGATATACAACGGGATTAAATCTAACTATAAATGGACAAACAAATAGGGTGCGTCATTCTTTATTAAATAAAAGAAACATAAGCATTGGCAAATAGTTGTGGCATAAGAGGATAAAACACTTCATTACATCCTGTTATTGGATTATAATCAACTTCAGGGTGGTAACAGGTTAGTGTCAGGCCACAACCCCATTTTTGATTATTTTCCTATAACTGCATGCCTGAAAATGTTTTATCCTGCACTTTTCCTATATGTTATACGAGTCCACCATTAGAATTTTCTCCAGTGTGCACTATATAGTGATCTAGAAAAAGAATGGAAATGGCTTACAAGTGGAAACTCTCGTCCCAGACAGGATTGAGGTTGCCGTAGATGGTTTTGGTCCTTTTCTTGGTCTTGCCCACCTGGACGGTGACGTAAGGGTCACTGGAGCCTGTCTTATCCTTAGCCTGCAGTCCTTGGGCACAGACCACTGAGAAAGAAACAAACATGCACACACAATGCAGCCTTCTTTTTATTCCAATATCACTTAATGCGTTAAATGTACTGTATTTCTAAAAACATTCAGACAGGACTCATTGGCTTCTGACCTGTGATGCTGATCTTGGCCGACCATTTGGATGTCCCGTCGAGAACGCTCTGCTTGATCTGCTTCATCTGGGTGCCCTGGGTTGTCTTGGCCACGCCGAACACCTCCTGGATGAGCTCAAAGATCTCGGGTTTGTTGCGTTCGCGGATCTTCATGCGGTCTTTCAGGACCATGATGATGTTTTGAGTGCGGTCTTCTGCACCGTGCTTAGAGCTCTTCTCAGCAGCTCCTGAAACACAGAGCAGAGTCTCAAACATCAGATCCAAGCTTGCTGATAGCCTATGAAATACTATGTTAATGGGGAGAAAATGAGCTCTTCTAAGCACACTTAGGCGTCGATAGTCATGTTTTTTGTATTGCAGCTGTTGAGATGATTGATGTCTCAAAGCTAGCCTCTGTTTACTTATAAAATCATTTAATTCATAATTTAATCTCTCTCTAAGATTATCTAACAGTTAATTGTTCGAGTGGATTGGATAAAAGTATCTGCCAAATGAATATACACAAACGTACCTGAATTAAACTGATTTCCACATGAGAAATGACATGAGAAATGGCTTTCACCAAGTGACATTTACATAATAAATTTATTGAGGTGGCAGTTTCCGTCATCAAAAAACCAAAGTTTCTATGAATATAAAAATACATACACATGCTCTGCTCTTTGCCCTGGTAAACAAGTGTTGCATGACTTGAATTTGCATATTGGAACATCATAGGCTATTTTATATTATGATGCAATAACATTTGTCTCTTGCACATTTTTTTTTTTAATCTAAAAATGCTGAAAAGTCTTAGCATATCTTGCGCACTCACTCTGTAGGCAGTCAGCATTGAGCAGGTCCTGGCACTTTTCGTGGCATTTGACCCCACACTCGCTGCAGCGCATGCCCTGCCGGGCGATACCCCACAGCAGCCCCTCACACTCGTAACAGTAGGTGGGTGTAGTAGCTGTCCACACCTCAAAGTTGTGGGGGGTTGTGCAGGAGATGGGGTAGATCAGAGCCTGCAGGGTTTTCTTATACACGTGACTCTTCTGCAGTAGGGAACATGGAAACAGGAAACATAGAACTAGTGGGTGCAAAAATGCTTACTGCTCTCTCCAATTTTTTTTTTTTGAGTTGTAAGCATATGGCTATGCACACAAACACGGAGTACTCACCAGCTCCTCATTGTTGAGTGTGCTACATGCCATAGCAGATGTGATTCCGGCTTTACGAGAGTTCTGAACCAAAGACTGCAATCAGACACAAATGGAAAGAAAATCGGAATCGTTTCAATTCACTTTCTGAAACATGTTAAACATTGTACAAAAAACAGTACGTCCACTCCAGACCTAAGGTTCTGGGAACAACACTAACTAACTGGTGAGTTGGTGAGTGAGTTGCTGAAATTCAGTTGGAGGCGGAGCCAATTTTGGGCTGGAAAAAAGGCTCTTGTGCCAAAATGAAATATTGGCTAGATTAATCTCAAGGCAGTATTGCAAATTCTAAAAAAAAATGTTTTCTACGATATCTTTGAAATTATACGATTATCACAGATCGAAGTGTATCACAGATCTGTAGTGTGTAATATTCTCAAGGTGTCTAACACTTACCATAGCCTGTGCGAAGACAGAGACGGCAAAGGACAGGAAGAAATAACAATGTTATTGTCAAATGTTCACATAAAATTATGTGATTTATTGTGTGCACAAAAGTGAAGATTTTGGCATTCTTGTCACTCACCAGGTCCCGGACTAACGGGATGGCTTTCCTCTTGCGTAGGTCAGGCATGCTGTCTATGCTGTACAAAGCTCCACCCATTCTGTATGAACACAGGAAACGAAACAAACCTGAGCACAAAGTCTGAAATTTGCTCAAGAATACACTGGTTCTGTAATGAGATTCTGCTCATCAGAAGCTACACCTGAGAGCTATGTTCACTATGATGACTGATTGATAGGGCTCCTGATGAATAATATCTAAACTCTAAACACATACAATTTGCTGAGTCAGATCTTGGTGAGTCTCAAAAGGCTACACTTCTCTACCTTAATGCCTAATGGCGGAACAATAAAGCTTTAAGAGCTGAGCGGAGAGGAGTTTGGAATGTATCTCCCTGTTGCCACAGAGAATATCTCCCTTAGATTATCTGCACTTAGATTAAAACAATAAATTATGTCTAAGGTTTGGGTGTATGTGTGTGTTTGTATGAAATCTAACACTTTAACTTGAACACTTGGGTGAGTGTGTACTGTAATTGTAAACTGATAAATAATAATATCGAATTCCCAGCAAAAAGCAGAAAGCCTCTGACTTACCATAATTCTCAAATCCAATTAAAATATAGAGCATATGGGCTTCTGTGTAGCGTTACAGAAAAGAGTTTACCCTATTGCTGGGAGACAGTGAGCTCCAATCCTGACGTTGGCAGAGCCATTCATGGCCAGGGCCAAGCGACAAAACTGGCTGTGCTCTCTGGGTAGAAGAGAAGTCATGCTCACTCTCTCCTGTCAATCACAGTGACACTAGCCAATCCTGAGCAGGTGTGAGTTCTTATATGCGAAAGAGATCCGATAGTGCTTTCCTCCGAGTGTGTTACGTTGCCCAGTGATGAAGCATGAGCAGCAGTTTGAAAAGATCTGGTTGGCTGGCTTCATGTGAACGTATATATCTTAACTCAAGATTCAATTAGATGTCAGGACTTCAATCTGAGGTTAAGGTGTAGCTGATTATTTGTTATGCCATGTTGAAAAATTAAGTAGGATAACACAAACTGACCCTAATCCTGATTTAATTCTGCTTAGTTCTAAACAGGATCTTGAGTAAATGCGTGATATTGACCAGTATGACCTACCCGCCTTTTCCAAACCAAAGAGACTGAGAATCTGTTTCTCCTCTTTCCTGAGATATGAGAGAGAGAGAGAGAGAGAGGGAGAAAGAGAAATGACAAGAGCATTCATGCTGACATGTCTCTGGAGAGTACTTCACAAACCCTGATTAGGTTTGACCTGCAAACCAAAATCAACAGCATTTACAGCACTCATGGAAGACTTCTACTGAAGTGAGGTAAACAGGAACATTTTGGCCAAACCACAACAATCACCAAAATCCACGCACTCGGAATAAAACAGCTGCAATTTGCATAACCTTAAATTATCCTGTGAAGCATCTGATTTTAACAGCATGGCAGAAATGACTGAATCACAATCTGAATAATAGATTTCCAGGAAAGGCTGTATTCTCTAACCTTTACATGAATTACACACAGAAATCAATTAGCAATCATGGTAACAGCAATTAGATTTCTGAGGCAGGATTGACTATAATTTTCACCTTGACACCATTTCATTAGTGTAAAATATAATGACTGGTAGTAAATAATTTGGTCCCTCATTTTGAAGTCTCTTGGCAAAGAGTAATGTCATGGATGAGTTAAGTCTACCTTGCTTTCTTCATCCTACAACCCAGCAGCCTTTCTATACACTGATTAAAATACTGCAGTGGAAGCTGAGAAACACACTCAGAGCTGTAAATGCATGATCCTCTAGTTGCTCTGAGCCTAAAGAGCAAACTAATTCATGCTTTTGCGCTCTTGTATGCACACAAATGGTCAAAGGGCAGAAATGTCACAAAACCACCACACAACTGTAATACCACCAGAGCAGACCCACCTGACTCTTGTCCAAGCATGGCCCATCTGAGTGAACATGCAAATCGCTAAAGCAATGAAAAGAGACTGGAGAGAAAACAAAATGGTGGGATACAGGAAAAAAAACAAAAACGAGAAAACAGCCAAAAATAACAGAGAAAACAAAAGAAGAAGCAGTGTGACAACATTGCATGGCAGCAATTATCTGCAGTGGTTATAATATCAGCAAGACAAAGCCTTTTTTTAGCATTGTTATAATTTAACAAATGCATGTATATAAAATGAAACTCGTAAGTAAATCTGAGTGCATCAAGCCAAAATGTCATAGTAAAAAAAGTTTGTAAAGAAGACCAAGCAGTGATGTGAATTGTAATGACTGTTGCCTTGAATACCATCCCAAGTCGGTTTCAGCTTTCCATCCAAGACAGCCATTCAAAAATCAATAGTCCATATATCATGCATCACTTTAGCATACACTTAATTCCCCTTCTGATTTAGCATCCAGATTGAGGATTGATGACCACCATTGAACTTCACCCATAAAATTCCATGGAAGTGTTTTTAAAGGCCTACCTCCTGCAGCTGCTGTCGGACCTTGTTGAAGAGCCGTAGCCAGTTCTCTTTAGCTCGTACTGCTGGGTCTATGGGCTCCTTCACCTCCTCAACTTCTGGCTCTCTACAAACAGATAAAAGGGAATGCGGGCATAAACAGATGACTTAGGCTTTGATTTGACAATAACACTTATTTGTTTTTTATGCGGAAAAGTTTGGTGTAGGCTTTTTTTTTGGATACCTGGATACTAAGCATCCCCCTGAAGATAAGCTTTCAGTTCCTCTGCAAAACTACATGGAACTACATTACAGGCCAGAAGTTTGGGCCCATTCTCTAATTTAAAAAAACCCACAAAAATCAATACAGTGTTTTGTCAAACTTTTATTACAAGAAAATATTAGAAATATCTAAAACAATTGTAACTGACTGGTTTTCAAAGTTTTATAGCTTGTAGTAACATTATTTAGCCACAAGGGCTGAAACTATTGGTTTTGAAGAAGACATATCAGGTCTGTCATTAGTACACTGACATACACTTTATGTTGGAATTCTATTTACTAATGTCAGAACTTGATTGGCTCTTGGCCTCTCTCGATTGTGTCTTACTGAACCAAATGATGGCCAGCAGGTGGTGGATGGGGGAGAAGGGTAAGCACAGAATGGAGATGGATTGGTCACTGTATGGGGTGTTTGGGGGGAGGAAGATCAGGAGACTTAGTCCATTGAACAAAATTTTATTCTTCAACAGGATGATAATCTCAAGCATTCTTCAAAATTGTGCCAAAATTATATCTAGTCCAAAGAAAAGCAAAAAGTTTTGAGAATTATGTCTTGGCCTCCCCAGTCTCCAGATCTTTCTCCCACTGAGCTGGCATAGGACAAGCTGGACCTACAAGGACCTACAAGTTTGAAATGAGCGTCCATCTAATGAGACGGAATTGTTTGCATGCTTGAAAAGGTGCTAGGAGGTTTTGGACACAAGTTATTTCCAAAAATTGCTTTGCAGCAATGAAACTCTTACATAGGCACTCATATACATTAAATTGCACTTACAATGTATATTGTTACATTACATTTCAAAACTCAGTTACAATTGCTTTAAGTATTTCTAATATTTTCTGGTAACAAATGTTTAACAAAGCAGTGTATCGTTTATTTTTTTAAATCCGAGGATGGGCTGCAAACTTCCGGCCTGTAGTGTAGGTGGGTTTGGGTCGGGACAATAGATTTTAATGCAGAAGTTGATATCTACTGATATGAACTAGGAATTTCAACTCCTGAGTGGACACAGCACTGCATGACTCAGTGTTTACCATCAATTTCCTGATCTAAAGCTTATTAGCTGTTTAGAGACTATGCAGTAATTTTTCCAAATAATTTTCTGCAATGCACAGGAATAACAGTAATACCTGTCTGGTTCTGGCTCTGGTTCTTTCTCCTCTGGTGGTGGTGTTGA
The DNA here is from genome assembly GCA_030068235.1 of Notoglanidium macrostoma. NCBI lineage: Eukaryota > Metazoa > Chordata > Actinopteri > Siluriformes > Auchenoglanididae > Notoglanidium > Notoglanidium macrostoma. The sequence goes on from JAQQZR010000018.1 coordinate 12,688,698, forward strand.
AGGGGTGACCTCTCTCTCTTTTTCCTCCAGAAGAGACCCTTCTACAGGAATCTCATCACCCTCTGGAAGTGGCTGCTCTTGTACTGGTGGTTCCTCAATGGTTTGTGGTTCCTCTGTTGGTGTAGTTGGCTTGGCTATAGGGGATAAAGGTTGAGAAGTGGTTGTAGGAGGCTGGGTTGGGGATTCTGTGGGTTTGGCTGTGGTTGGAGCTGCTTGCTGAACTCCAGAAGCAGGAAGTTGGACTGGTGCAGCTTGGGGCTGAGGTGCTGCAGGTTGTGGTTGTGGTCTTTGGGGTTGAGGGGTGGGTGCAGGAGGCGGTGAGGACATTGACATAGATCCACCCAAACCAAAAACAGCAGTTAGAGGTTTAGCCATAGCAAAGAAGGACTGGACAGATGGGATGGGACCTGTGGAATGCTGCTGCTGGAGAGGTGGCCTGGCCTGCTGCTGTGTTTGGTTGGGTTTGTTTGGCGCTTGATTAATTGGTGGTGGTTGGGTAGGAGCTTGGTTTGTTGGTTGTGTAGGAGCTGGACTGGCCATCTGGTTTGCATTCTGGCCCTGTGGCACCTGCTGTGTTGGTGCTTGCTGATGCAGAGACGCCTGTTTCTCCAGTGGTGGCCTGGAGGTTGGTGGCACAGCCAATTTGGGCGCAGTGCTGGTAGGGGTCGGGGTGTATGGAGGCTCCTGATCTTCACTAGGAGCCTCATCCAGAGGATACAGGTCTTCATCGTTATAGTTATAGTCCTCCTCTTCACCCTCGTACAAGTCAGCATCTTCAACATATGGGTCACCATCTTCTTCATAAAGGGCACCTTCCTCACCACCATCTTTGCTGTAGGCACCCTCATCACTATAGGCACCGGTTGTCTCATCTGGTTCCCAGTCGGGAGAGCCTTTGCTGTAGGAGACGGATGAGTGGCATGAGTGGTAGGAGTCATTTTCGTCGTACAGTTCCCGCTCACCATACTCTTCCTCACTTAACTGCGAGCTGCAGTGGCTCAACTCTGCTGAGGATGCATAGCTTCCTGCCGGACTGAGAGAGAGAAACATTAGTATATGCTTGGAGAGTATTAAACTGATTGGTTTAACAAAGTCTGTTTGTGGAGGCTTTATGGTTTTAGCTTTCTAAAATGGTTTAGAATGAAAAAGGAAAAACAATCCTTGTTTTGTAAATTTATATATTACTTACAATGCTTTTAAAATGGGTTACCCTTGACACACCCTATGGGATACATTTTTGTTCCTTTAAGCAACAGAGATACTGAATATATAGAAAATATCAATATAGGTTTATATAAAAATATCATTATTTAAAGTACCAGCATTGATTAGACTATGGATAAAAGCAGAGATTGTAAATCCTGTTGCATCAGTCAAGAGAATCGTCCAGAAATTAGGATATTATATAACAGTATACAAGAAATTTGAAGAGGAATATATATATAGAGAGAGAGAGAGAGAGAGAGAGAGAGAGAGAGATGAAGAAGGACCTGATGTTTCATTTGATACTGCAGAACAGAAACCAAACTCAGATGAGAAAGCAAACCATCAATCTAAAAGATGGAGCTACTTTGGCAGTCGTGGGATGACTGAAGCGGGAAAATGTCAAGAACAACAAAGCTGACTCATAAAACAAACCCACACACACACACACACACCCCTTCATTCTCTCTATGCCTTCATTCTGCCACCAGCTATTTATGCATCATCACAATACGGAAGAAACCTTGAGAGTTTTCGGTTCGGAAAAGCACTGGTTATTCCCAGTGTTCCAAGCCTGTTACATCATGCCGAGTGGGACTCAAACAAATGTTAGGATATTCCTGTGTTTTGGCAGTAAAAGCATTTTGTTCTATGGACACAGTGAAAGCATGCAGTGAGTGAAGTTCTGTAGGTGGACGATTTAAAAGCTTTTTTTTGAGTGACAAGGTCTTAAATTTTAACTATGGATTACACGAAGAACTCCTTGTAAATCATTTATTTAAATACAATTCCTGCAATACTAATCAACATTAATTAACATGTAAAATATGTACCTAATATGGTATTGGCTGAACATGAATTGATGCACAAACTGTCAGCCACTATATGAACAATATGAGTCTTTTATTTGGGCTTTTCCGAACGAAAAGCCTCCAGGTTGTAGAAAAAGATAAAGAAAAATATATTGGAATTTTTGTCCCTTAGTTGCATCAAAACTCAAGAAGGAGCTATAGAGGAAAAAAATACCAACACAGGTGGATAGTTTTCTTACATTTTTAAAATCTAGCCTAATATAATGAAAACAATTAGTCCATATGTAGATGGTACAAAACGAGGGAAATTAAAGCAAAATGCTTGAGAATGGCAAGAGAAGATGAGGAAAAATGAAGCATGCTTACAGAAAGACACACAGATCAAATATGATGAATGAGCCTATTAAATACGGGGAGAAGGGAAGGAAAAAAAAAAACACTCACTCACACATGTGCACACACACACACACACACACACACAAAATCTGACCCACATGAACTTCGACATATCACAGTAAACATACACTTGTAAGCGTGCCTTTGCTAACACACGTTCCCGTTCTTGTGCACTATTTACAGTGGAGTTTAATGAATAATGCATAAAGCGGCACAGAATAAAAAAGAGGTTTTATGCAGAAAGCACACCACAGGGCAACACACACACCCACACACATCCTGAAGTAGGCCAGGCGATACCGTCATCGCCTGCTCTGTGTAAGCTATGCTACAGATATCAGCATCAAATGAGCTGCTGAAAACTACTTAAGCAATGAAAAGGTTTTTCCTCCAGCTAGAACCATTTGGCAAAACATGCTTTAACTTTACCTTTAACTTTATCCTTTGGCTTTAACTTTATAAAGGGATCCTATATAGAAACATTTCTAATGGCTTTGAGGCTTTGGCAGTTTATGTAATCAGAAGTGATTAATTAACAGTTCACAAGTTCTGAATCATAGCCCAAAATAGGCTAGGAGTCAAAGAGATTCATAAATCTCAAGTATCTTAAGTGTATAAACACTTTTCTGTTCAATAATAACATTATTAGTTTTAATGATGTTGAATAGTTCACAGATAAAGTATGAGAATTTGGAATAATTTGAAGGTTATATTCATGTGTGAAAAAGTAAAACAAGAACACAGCACGTAAAAAATGTGGATCAGACGAGCGAGTCCTTCAAGTACTTGAATGAATTTGTGAATCGATTCGTCAATTGCTCAGTTTGTGCCAGTTAACTGGATCATTTCCATTCAAGAATGGAATTGCTTCATTTAGCAAGTCCCAAGAGTTACATTTAGGTAAGGTGGTCACGAGGATCTTCTCCACACCCTTAATGTGCCTTTTGGTGAAGCCCGGATCAATAAGGAAATTATGTATTACAAATCAATCCAAAACCTCTTGCGTTTATTATCTAGGAACAATCACAGCAGATGAGAGCAGAGAGCAACATGCTGGTTTAGAGCACAGGGACTCTCTCTCTCTCTCTCTCTCTCTCTCTCCCTCTCTCTCTCTCTCACCTGATTGCTCTCTGGTGGTCGTAGTCAATGATGTCACAGTTGTGGGTAGAGCGAGTGTAGGTGGCTCGGTTGGCACGATGCTGCTGACCCATGGGATACTGGTGGACGGAGGCATTGGGCTGTGATGTGCTATAGAATGGAGGTGGGATGCTGTTACTGGTCTCACTGCGGTAATCACTGTCCCGGTCATCCACCGCGCTATCTGGGTCTTCGTCTACGTGTGGGAAGTGAGTGTTAGTTAAAATGATTTAATTTCACACACATGCTTGATATTCAATTTACTACACATACAGTGCATCTGGAAAGTATTCACAACGCATCACTTTTTCCACATTTTGTTATGTTACAGCATTATTCCAAAATGGATTAAATTCATTTTTTTCCTCAGAATTCTACACGCAACACCCAGTAATGACAATGTGAAAAAAGTTTACTTGAGGTTTTTGCAAATTTATTAAAAATAAAAAAACTGAGTAAGCACATGTACATAAGTATTC
>JAQQZR010000018.1:12693021-12708985 GCA_030068235.1 Notoglanidium macrostoma
TTTTTTCACGTTGTCATTATGGGGTGTTGTGTGTAGAATTCTGAGGAAAAAAATGAATTTAATCCATTTTGGAATAACGCTGTACCATAACAAAATGTGGAAAAAGTGATGCGCTGTGAATACTTTCCGGATGCACTGTACATGCCAAAGACACGACAAAACAAAATCCTGTTTTCTATAAGCCTGAAGAACGAGATGAATGTTTTAAAACAATGGACTCTACCCTTTCAAAATGAGATTACCACAAGAGCTAAATCTGGCCCACAGAGAGGAGGAGGAAGAAGACTGTGACTCATATAGGAGTGGAGTGTGGTGCTGCGTTCAGGAAGGCTCCAGTATGAGTCAAACCTCTTATTAGTATTATGCTTTGGAGACGAGAGCCAAAACTGGGTGAGAGGTGAATTGACAAATGGGCCGACGGGCCAACTGGACCCTCGCCAGCAAACCCATCTGCTAATCTGCACATCAGCAAAGGTGTGTGTGAGATGCAGTGAGTGTGTGATCCACTAATGCTCTTTTGGTGATGCTGTTGGAAAGCAGGCTCATGAAGGTTATGTATTATATTGTTTTAAAGTTATCATGATAGTTTCATGGTTGCTGTGTAATAGGGAAATAACCACTTGAGGAGATGGTGGTATTTCTGATATTACTGGATATTTAATGTGTTTAAAAGATTTCACATGACTATTAATCATCTCTTCACCATCATAGGAAAAAAAATTTAATTCTGGGTAACATTTGGGGAAACCAAAGAGACAGGATAATTGATTGTTTCTAGATGATTTTGTAGACTTCTTAGCTATTGTTCACCAGAATGCTAACATTAGTCTTATCAACTACAGTGTCATGACTGATCTCTTCTTACGAAATACCATTCATGTGAACAAAAATGCAAAATATTATATTACTATTATATTGTAATACATTTCTTAGCCATAATATGTTAGCCATTGTTACATTTTGGGTATTTTGTATTATCTATCAAAACCCCATTCCACCACATGCCCTTTCCCTTAACACGTGTGTCAGAGTGTGTTAAATATAACACTTGGAAATCCAAATATAACACTTTATTCTTATCATGCAGCTTAATGACAGTAAAGAGTGACTCACTCTGCTGGTCTCCCCACAAATTCCAGTTACCTGTAAGAAAGTGCACAGAAATGACACTCAGATCTTTGTGGTTGAGACTGAAAAATTAATTTATGAGATAAACAAACCAGCTGTACAGTATCGACATACACTCTATTGGAATGACATTAAATGTATATTTAGAAATCTAAATCTAGCACACTGGAATATGTGTGAAGGTGGAATTTCACCTAGAGATGGACGCTAATGAAATGTGGAATGTGTATACTTCTCTCCAATACACACCACAACAGTAAACGCTTTAGTATGTCAGGGCAGGACAACAGGTTTCCGGAAAACTTGCATTTCACACGAAAAACTTAAAACTAGATCAGAAAATTCCAACATTGGAAAAATAGAAACATTTTTCTTCTGTGGTCATTTCTCTTCTGTTTTCAACTTCTGTGCATGCATGATGTAAGGACATTATCCACTCCATACAGCCCCTTTTCCACTCTCAATCTTTGCAGTATTTTTTAGAATACAAATAGAAGTGTACCTTACAGACACAATATCTGCACTTATACTTTGCCCTTGTTGGTGGAAATGTATTAGATTTAATTCTGATTACTTGCTATTAAACAAGAGGCTACAGAATATTTTTAAACTAGCCCAATTTTGCCAAAACCTCAGGAAGGCTGTCATGCTGGAACAGATTTGGGCCTCTTAGTTCCAGTTACAAATTGTAAGGCTACGGCATGCAAAGACATTTGTCTTCTTTCAAATTTGTGGCAACAGTTAGGGCAGAGCTTACATATTGGTGTGATGATGGTCAGCTGTCCACAAACTTTAGACCACATGGTCTACCTATAAAACTAGTGACCTTTTTTAAATAGTTGGAAATTAGTATTTCAAGAGAATTAAAAATATATTGAGAGCTGCGACTGATTAAATGCAACTTTAAATGGATAAAAAAACATGGCATTTAATAAAAAAAAAGTGTAATCCTTTGCAATGTGCTGTGGTATAATGGGAATGAAACACTATGAGATGCTTTCATTGAAAATTCATCAACTTTATGAATGGCCTTTCAAATTTAAAGTTGAATTCATCAACTTTATGAATGGGTAGTGACTCATAATATAACATCACATCCTGTCATGTTTTATTCCTTACTGGACTCACCCCAGTGCTCTCTCGCTTTCCTCTCAGCTAATGGAGTGGAGGAAATCACACAGCCTTTATTGTAGACGGCTGTGATGCCTCACCAGCCTGTGTTTAACACAGTGTGGGTCTGGCAGATAGCCAATGACAATCTCCGGCTGTCTGCCACAGGCAATGACAGGCCACCTGAGTGTGGCTAAGGCTACAGGGACCTGTGTCAGCACTGCATAAGGCAATCCCGAGGAGGGCTTACTCCATTCATACTCTGATCTCGAATTAGCTGATGGATAAAATGCCATTTAAGCCCTGTGTTAGATTGGAGACCTGCCCTGGGTGTACCCCGCCTCCCCACGACCCTTAACGCATAAGTGGTATAGATAATGGATGGATGGATAAAATATCATTTACGTTTCTCCTTCCCACACTGTACCCACTCTTTCATCAAACAACTACCAAGCAATATACCAAGAAATATACATTTTTGTTCTATTCAGATATTCAAAGTGAAACTTTTTTCTTACTTGATGAATTATATCAAGTTACATTTTACAAGCCAAATTAAATTTTGTCTTCATGCCTCCATTTACAACCTCATATCTATAACCTGAACACGCCGCTATTATCGAACAGGCAGACAGGTGAGAGGGGGAGTAAGACGGAGATGACACGTATGTCTTTGCATTTATCTGATTTGGTTATCTTCTTATTTCATTATTTTCTGATGATTCATTTTGCAAGTCTAAAGTGAAATCTATTTTGGACAAACGTCTTGATAAATCTGACAAGGCATTTTGCATTTAATTATCCATGACTACTTTCACAAAATGTTCATGAAGTAGCAGGACAAACTACTGACTCCTTTTGGAAGTTCTTTGGCCCTTGCAGATCAGGTGATGGCAAATTTCCACATCAAAAGCTTCCATGATACAGAGAACCCATATCCGGTGAGTATAAGATTACATAATCCAGACAAGTCTAAAAGCCTTGCGGCAAATACAGGATTCATTTGAGGTTGCAGGGGCTTCTGCAGGCAGGAAGCTGGAAAGTAACTTGACCTATCACTCTTCCTCTGAAGTCTGAGTGTCACAGTTTGGTATTGATTTTTATAAGGAAGTGTGTAACTCACAGCATTGGCTCCCGGGAACAGGAAGTGGCCCCTCCTGCTGCTCCTGGTATGAGTACTAATGACAACAAGCACACTTGGATTAATTAAGAGATTATGACATTTTCAGGATGGTATGTGAAACATGTGAATGATTTGACATCTTTAATGGGAGGAGGAACTTACATCTTGGTCTCTCATGGCATTGAGCTGCTCCAGTTTCTTAGCCCAGTAGCGAGCTTCCTCTTCAGGGATGTCTATGGCGAGGGACACACATGTTTGCCTTACGATCCTTCCATTGACATCTAATTAATGCTATGCTATACACTTAAACTAACCCAAACCTTAACCTTAGTAACCAAAGGGAAGCATTTTGGCTCTTTTAGTCAAAACAAAACAAACAAATAAAGTTTTCCTCTTGGGGACCAGCCAAGTCTAAATGACAGCAGGTCATGGAAATGGGTGGTTTTTACATTCTTGTGTGAGAGTGGGTGGTCAAATATGAAGTTGCAGGACAAAGACAGGTCACATGACACATGATATGATGATGGACATGTTGCTCAGATGTCACTGCATGACACATTTATTGCGTACGTCAATCATCAGTAACTGCTTTATCCTGGTCAGGGTCACGGTGGTTTAAATGAATTTGTTTATATTTTGAGAAACAGAACTAGCTAACTGAGGTAGGATTGCTCAGAACTCCTTCACACACTGGCACATGCACATACGCATACACTTGTACACATACACACCCCAACTCCCACATATACACTGTGTTACTTTGTTTGCTTATGAAGAACCTGCTGTGACCTTATGCCAACACAGGTTTCTAGCCAAGAACCAAAGAAGGGCCTCAAGTAAACAGATACACATGCTGAGAACCGTCTCCCTTTTTCAGCAGAAACTGAAAATTAATAATGACTATAATGTAACTGATTTTGTCTAAAGTTTTCCGATGTGTTTTTTCAATTTTGAATTTATGCTGAATAATACAATGAGCAGCACCATTGGTACCATTTACAGATTCTGAATTCATGTCCAGTTTGGGTAAATGATCCATAATTATTGGATGATATAATTGGATAATATAATATAATTGGAAAACCAATAATAATCCAATCCATTTCTAATACAGGGAACGGAAGGATCCGTTTGAGGTTTTTGAAGATGAATCGGGAAGATGTTATGATTTAGGAGGGATTGATGGATAATGGTTCTACCCAGTGGCAGTTCGAAGCGCGTGTCGAGCAGCACTCGGTGGAATGTTGGGTCTTTGGTGCCGCAGATCTCATTGTCATCCATGATGACCTGGGAGTCCAGAGTCAGCCATTCGCCTGGACCCTCCTACGGGAAGACACACGTCAAATGACGTAACATTCCTCTGGACTATCACATTATTTGGTTCATTACTGAAATCATGATTATTTATCGCACAAACAATTTAGGGATCAAATTGGGACAAATCTCTGAATCACAATAAAACCACACTCTGAAATCTAAATGGGGAATTAATGATTTAATGCACTGAAGTCAATAAATAAGCAAAATGTTGGTACGGTGTTGAATATAAGAGGAATAAAACACTTCAAGATGTGCTGTTTTATTAAAATAATCAAATTTGAGGTAATAACAGCTGCATCACACCACCCCATAGTTGATTATTCAACCATTTATACCACATCATATTATTGTTATAATGTCATGAAGCAGCTGTGAGACAAGTTAGCTCCTGTTATCAGTTTTGTACACCATTCCCTCAACAGCGTCTCGTTTTTTTTTCACTTCGAGTAATTAATATTTAAAAAATGCAGCTTTCCATATTGCTGAGAAACCGGAGAGCGCAAAAAGTCCTGTTTCAAAGCACCGACACTGGAGACTCCTTCCATAAATATTACATAAACTGTCTGTGATTTGCCTTGCAGCTGGAAGTACTGTCAAAGCTGCTTTTAAAGAACACCTTCTGACCAATCAGAACTGAGAACACAATAGCACTGTGGTATAAATATCCATATCTAACACCAGCCACCATCATTATTAAATAAAACCTACTCTTGAACATCACGATTAACATGAAATTTATATAAATGCATGCATTCACACTAGGCAGCATCATTAACACTCTAGCCTGGAAAATGAAAAATTGGTTAATGCGCAAATATTGTCCTCCTCCGCTGTCATCACTGCTGTAATCACATCCTACATCAGCAGTTTTACTTCACCCATGTGGGCTCAGTTACAGATCAGAGAGACACACAAACGTGTTTATTGCAGCCTAGGAACAGGCCAGGCAAAACACAACGATTCATAATTGAGCATGGGTGATGCATTATTCATACAGAGTTATAAAAGCAAAGTGAACAAAAAAGCTCACTCTCATTTCCAAAGCAGAACATAAAAGCTGCAAATGGGAGGCTTCACTTTAGAGGAGGCCAGTGTGTGCTTATGTAACTGTCTCTCAGCAGCTGGTGTGTGTGCGCATGTGAGTGTGTGTGTGCGCGCATGTCAGTGTGTGTGTGTGTGTGTGTGTGTGTGTGTGTGTGTGTGAGAGAGAGAAAGAGATGGCTGCACTATCTGCTGAGCTCAGCTCAAACAGAAACGCATTACACCGGGACTTTCACTACTGTGGATCTGAATTTTCATGCCTTGATTTGAAACAGCAAATGAAATTTTTTGAACTTGAATTAGATCAAATTAAGTAGTGCAGATATTCATACTTGGAAACATTTTGACACTCAATTTGAAAACAATCGGCTTTTTGGTAGAACGGCGCAAGTTCACATCCAATTCGTCCGAATATGACACAAATGTATACAGTGCTACACCGGAAAAGCAAAACTGCACAGTTGCTTATGTTTTGAAGTTTTGCGCAAGTCTGCTTGTATCACCACACAAATTTCCTAAATCTTTTAGCATCGATTAAGAAAGGATTTATGCAATGCTTATAAATGTGTTATGAATAAACCAGGGTTAGACTGTTGTAGAATGCAGTTGGTTCCGCCCCTACTTCATTTGATTGGCGGATGCTCTGTAGCGGGATCCAGACGGTGCCCACCATGGTGTCCCAGATCAGACCTTTATTCCACACCTCCACCGTCAACCCTAGATCCAGCCGGTTTATCTCACTGCACAGAGAAAGTGACAGGTTTAACTTTTCCATCAACTTTTGCTTCGTGCAAGTTATTCATATTATTTCTCTTCTTACACATTATGTTTAATTCTGTACATTACTGCCAAAGTACGGGGGGGGGGGGCTATTATAAATAATTTTACATTACAACTACATTCATATTAATAAAGCTTTGCTAAATTAAAGAGAGCAAGAGAGCAAGAGTGAGAGAGCGACAGCTCTGGAGTGATGAGGTTGTCTTCATATTATATTTAACAAGGGATTAGCATTGGAACTGGGTCGATGATATTGCCAGCAGCGTGTTGTGTTTATTTTATAAGTACATTTCTTTGATGTAATTACATTTACTTGCATTATAGCAAATGATGTAATAGAAAACAAAGCTGGAGGCAGGGCTGTGAGGAAGGGGACTTGGCTTGATTACAACACAGCAGGACGCGTTATTAAAGTGAGAGAGGGAAATGGAGGAAAAGAGAGAGAGAGTGAACAAGAGAGAGAGTGAGAAGGATGGGATAGAGTAAGTGGAAGAGAGATAGAAAAAGAACAGAGGCAGATGAAAGCTGAGTGTAAGACTATACGCCACTATACTATATATCCTCCACGTAGTACAGATCTACAGTATATGGATATAGCCTGAAAGATCGATACTATCAGAGACATACTAGAAATGAAAGAAGTCATTAAAGAAATACTTCAGTGCTTGTCAACCAGGTTTGTAACCTAATTATTATGTCTGATTACCACAAAGAGCAATTTCAACACCTTTCCTTGTAGTAAGAAAATGACAAAAACCTTTATACACATTTATATACAATGGACGTTTAAGGGCATTTGTTAGGCCAATTAATAATCTTCCAAGTAAAAAACAAATGAATTTCAGATAGTTGTAAATTAGGTTTGACTTTCTACGATTGTTTCATTGAGTACTTTTTACTACATTGTTTGAATGTTGCAAAATTGGATAAAACTAGGAAAAGATAGACGCTGTTACTCAACTGTCAGTGCACGTTTTAAATGCAATCCTACAGGAAATGGGCACAAAGTATCCACTTTTTTTCCACAGCAGACAGATCATCATTTTAGGGAAGCACAAAGATGAAAGGCGAGCAAGAAAATCAAACAGGGAGAACAGTGTGCTGCTGAAAAATCTTGTTGGTGAGCAAATATAAGAAGATTTAAGTCATATTTGCTAATATTCCAGATTTTAATATAACTACCATAACAAAAACAAACAAAAACATAAAGTCCTACTTTAACCAAAATTTGGCAGCGATTGATGTAACGTGAATCGGTACTCGATAATACCAATGTAAGTCAGTCGGTATACTGAAAAGTACCGAGTTCGGTACCCATCTCTACTTGCAGTGCTTTAAACCATTCATTAAATTTCCATAAGATTTTTTTTGCATGAGGTTACACAACGAACACTTTGGCATGACAGCACTCCAATCCCAGTGTTCTGAAGTCCCATACACACACACACACACACACACACACACACACACACACAACACTCCTCCTAGCCCATTCCACTCCACCTGATCAATGACAAAATGAATGAGTATAAAGGAAAGCAGGAGATGAAATGAAAGTGAGCATGATGGGGAATGAGGGATGCAGGAATGAATGGGCTGGCAGGGAAAAAGGAGTGCGAATTAAAATGAGCGCAAAAGACAGAGGCGGAGAGCGATGCATGATTGAGCGAGTGAGTAAACGGTGGGGGCAGCGAGGTAGGGGGAGGTGAAAGAGTGCAAGAGCGAGTGAACGAGGGCGGCTGGACTGCATGAGCGTGTGCACGAACAAGCCTGAGCTGAGTCACGCTTTGTACGTAGAATCCTGGCAACATAGGGGGAAAAAAGAAATGTACTTTTGTATCTTTTTCTATTGATCAACTCTGCCAGTTAAATATGCAGCCAATCGTTGTGGCATTTCCAATTCATTGGTTTAAGGATTTTTAACATGAAAACCAGTTTTCTGTGAGTGAATCCAGCATGCGTGTATATGTGTGGCGGTCGGGAAAAGCTGTCAGATGTAGCTGGGTAAAAAAAAATTACGTTTGGGCCATGGGTTTTTTTGACACCTCAGGTTTTTGAAGTATTTCACCAAAGGATACAGAAAGCCTGATCATGGTGTGTAATCAGTCAGTTTAGCAAACGCAATGGTCAGTATATCTAAAGATGTCTAAGCCTACGTCCACATTAACATGCTTTAGTTTTAAAATCACTCCAGAGTTTGGTAAATACTACAGGTTTTAGTTTGAAAACTCGTGCATTTTAGTGTGGACGAGGAAAAACTGAAACTTTTGGAAACAATGACGCCCTCATTTGCTTCCTGATTAGCTGACTGAATTCCTTACCAGTTATGATGTATCCTTCTCTGCTTCCTCATGCGCCAAACACGTGACCCTTTTCTGGCAGAAATCAAACGGCGTCAGCCTCGACTACCGGTGCTGAATGCAGTACGGATAACGAATTATAAGCATGGCTGACCTTGTTGTCTTTGCTAGCAGCTGTTGTGAAGTTAAATTCTACATTTTATAATGCCACAACTGCCTACATGTTCAGGAGGCAAGCTATTATTCGAGTGACCTGCAACTAAGCAGCCAACTGCAGAGCAGACAACCCGCTTCCTGTTTATACCGGCACACGCATTCCCGGTGTACATGAATGATCATGTGTTTTGCATTTTAAGCTGTGTTAGTACGGATGGAGATTATTTCTGATACGGAGCTAAAATGCTCATCTGGATGGAGATTGTTTTTGTCTTAAAACACCGTTTTAGAACTAAAATGTGTTATTGTGGACATAGCCTAAAACTATTTTAGATTGCTCGAGTAAAATAATTGACTGAGGTTCTCTGTATAAAGTCCCCCGTCACTTTAAAATTGGTCTGTGAGGTGAACTGGACCTGATGGAAAAAAAAATAGGGGGGGAAGAAGGAGTGAAAAAGGAAGTATGGGACAACTGGGTCGTGGAAAGAAAATGGAAGATGGAACGTGAGAAAATGATAGATGAAAACGCAGGAGGTGTGAAGAGAGAGAGAGAGAGAGAGAGAGAGAGAGAGAGAGACTCACAACATGAAGTCCTGCTCCCAGCTCGGCTGGTTGCCCCGCACTGCGATCGTTGTGCTCTTAACATTCTGTACCTTCAGACTCACATAGGTGTTAAACTTCTCTACAGGGGGAAGAGCATAAGGAGGTCACTTACAAAAACAAACACACACACAAACACACACATGCATGTCTAGCTTTACTCACCTTGGGGTCCATCGAGCTTGGCTTTCTTCACTGCAGAACAGAAAGACAAAGACAAAGGATCAGCCTCTCAGTACTTCATGCCATACTCGTTATAACAAAGAAATAATTTCAGTTTACACAAATGCGGCCTAAAATCACCACAGTCCCAACCGGATCCAAAGGTCAACCTTACCGTGAAAACATAGCGAAGCATCACGTTCGGATTTGTATTTAAGTGAAATAACAGAATTATCAAGATACTTTTAGAATCATGTTTCTTATTTCACATTACACTTCAGCACTTCTGAATTCTTCATTCTGATTGATCAGTAAATGTAAATATCCTATAACAGCAGCTCCAAGGGTTATAACAATGTGCTCGAGCCAACATTTTATCCTTTTCTATAGCAACAAATAAATCACTGTGGCTTGTAGGGCGGATGAACAACACACATTGTTTAAAACGTGTAAGCATTGTTATGGTGAAGTTTTCTGTGAGCTGAGGTTCATTTAGCATTTCTGGAGCCTCAATGCTTTATAGCAGTCAGAGGTAGAGCTTGATTAGCGTTATGCTGGAATAGCACATATTTACCCTCTAGAAAACCATTTGATCATTTAACACTGTCGTACTCTCAGAACTACGTACCTTTGCCAATAATTTCACTGTAGCCCCTGAATAATTCATAGTTACTGAGTAATGTGATTTAAGACGGAGAACTGAATAATGAGCAGGAGACTTGAGAAGGTCTCACAGTACAGAGACAGCACAGTGCAGAAAATCATTGTGCTAATGCCACAACACTTTCTTTCCCCCCATCAACTCTCCAGTTTTGGTGGACCTGTGATGAACCACGGTAGCCTGACAGGAGTGAAACCTGACGTGATCCTCTCCGGTTGTAGCACGTCCACCTCAAGTTTGGAGATGCTTTTCTGCTCAGCACGGTCGTAAAGAGTGTTTATTTGAGTTACCGTAGCCTTTCTGTCAGCTTGGACCAGCCTGGTCATTTTCCTCTGACCTCTCTCATCAACAAGTTTCCACCTTTTCGCACCTGTTGCGGGTTAAAATCCCAAGAGATCCGCGGTTTCCATGCCAAGGCATTGAGTAAATCCACCCGTGATTTTATGCGTATGCTCGGCTGATTGGATAATTACATGAATAACTGCACGAGGTGTACAGGTGTTCCTATTAAAGCGGCCAATGAGTGCATATTCTTCTTTCTTCCTTTCGGGAAGGCTCGATGGCGGCTCAATCTGTTTCCTGTTTTCTGTGCGATGCCAATTCTGCAGCTGCTCTCCTGGGCTTTCTTCAGACTGTGTGAAATTAATCCTGCAGCCTACTGCTTACAGCTCGGCTCTGTCCCTTCTTTAAAGGAAAAGGGGGGGGGGGAAAGGCAGCCGACCAGCAGAAACGTGTCAGAGTGAACGTGACGAGTGACACAGATGATACTGCCACAAAACACTGAAACAATCAGATGAATGAAAGTGTTTATTACTGTGGAGATGAGCGCTAACTTGCAGCCTGTGAAACTGTGTGTGATTGTGTGTTTGTGTGCAGATTTCAGCTGAGTCGGGGCTTTTCGACATGTTTGCTTCTAAGGAAAAAGAGAAGAGAAGAGAAGAGGAGGAAGAAGAGGCACTGAGAGAAAACGATTAAGCTGTAAGATGAGGAGAGGGTAGAGATGAGAGGCGTTGGGAAAGAAGGATTAGATGAGAACAAGGTGTGTTTGATGTGGATATTAACGAGCCCTGGATTACATGGCACAAGCAGGAGGGGGCATTAATATGGCATACGTACTGACGTAATAACTCTGAGCTTACGGAGTACTGCAGGGTGTGAGATAGCGAGAGTGATGGAGACAGTGATAGTGATTCAAGCACATCCAGGACATGCTTTCTCGCTCCATCCCCTCTCTCTCTCTCACACACACACACACACTGACATTCAGTTAAAACACCTGCAGAGTGTCAGGAATTCCCAGAGCTTTTCTCCTGTCAGCCACTGTCACTACAACTGATCACACCGCCGACGGGCATTCAGAGATAAAAAGATCCGAAGGACAAGTTAAACTCGCCGTTTCTACACGGCCCTTGGGGCGAGATTTCAAACTACATGAAGTGAAGCTGTGTTTTATTTCTTAACCAAGGTTCCGTATTCCAGTTGCACGTTATAACCCCTTCAATTCACAGCTTATTATTTCATTATTCACAAGGAGTAGAGTGAGTAGCAGGGATGTCGGTGGGATTTAGCCCTTGCTTCATCTCTAGCTAAACAAAGTGATGCAGGGGCGCTTTAGTTCTTTAGCCTGCCTGACTCTCTCGTCTCCTCATCTGTACAATCCGTACAAATAGATCAGCATCGATTTTCAAGCTAGTATTGCTGTCAACACCATCTTGTAAATTGTTAGCTCATCGTTGCTGTAACGCAAAGCCACGCTGCATCCCTGAAGCTTGAGGCTGACCTTTGTTGCGCCCACTACTTCATCGCCGGGTTTCTCATTAATATGAGGTCACTGTAAAATGGTGAGTGTTGCTCTTGTGCTTCTAGAAGCTCAAAAATACCTGATTGTGATCACGTCTTTGGAATCACTCATTTTTTCCCCTCCTACCTTTGTAAATGTAGCTACATGTTTCCCAGACAACCACCACCTTCTCAAAGGAATAACGAAAATACGACCGTCAAATTAGCACTGAACACATCGCAGATATTTTCAGAGATTCAGAGTGGAGTCCTTTAAGAACTGGACTTGACTTACGGCAGATACAAATGTACATGTAACGGACTTCCGTTGCTTGTTAGCTACGAAGTTCCAGTGTGAATCTAAAGAATTGTAACATCATAATTTATGTACCAACTCACATGCAGCGTTTTTTCTAAGTTATCATGTTTTCAGCATAGCTACGCTGCTCAAAACCCTGTACCACGACCCTACTCCATCTCACAGCGTGGTGCAGCCCTGTGTACAAACGTGTGATGAAGCACAAATCCCATCCCTCATTTCCCTTAGCCTCATTCTCTCATCTCTTCATGCCCTTCTTTACCATCCTCTATTAGCTTCATATTAGCACTAAGCCAATTGATCAGGTTCATACTCAGCGCCACACAGAGCAAAGCCCTGGCCTTTCGCCGAGCTAATTTGGAGCCATTTAGGTTGCGCCTGTTCTAATTAAGCTCGCACATGCACGTCCCCAGAGAGCTCAGGCATCACCAACCGAGGAACGCCAGTCTACCCGATTAGCTGTGTACGTGTTGTTGTTTAGCGCAGTTATATCTCCTAATGGCTCCCTCAGCGCAGTCATTTCCTCTGATCACGTCAAACTCTCCATCTCTAATTTGTGTGTGTGTGTGAGAGAGAGAATGAGCAAGAAGACATGATATAATGTCTTATGAATGTTCACAGAGATTCTATCAGTGTCCAGCAGTGCCAGCATGTCTTTGTGTGTTTGGGCCTGATTTCTGCTGAAAATAGCTTAGTGTTAGCGTGAAACTTACACGATTTCTTACTCTGCCTTTTTACATCCCGATTTTATTTTCAAGAAAGTCTTCACATGTTTATACTGAAATACATGAAGTGTTTCATGATTCTGGGGCTGATTTGTTGGTTGGTTGCTGCTGTGATTTTGTTTTCCCCTCGGAAATCGAATCAACAGCGAACAAAGTAGCACGTCTTTACTTTTATTCAGGTTATGCTGTGTACACAAGTATTTGCTGTAGATCAACCGCATACTGCATTAGCTTGTTATTCCAATAACACTGACGGTACAGTTCACTCAACACAGGCCCTGTTCACACCTGGCATTAGCACGTGATTGGATCTCAAGCACCAGGGATAGGTGTTCGGGTTCAACGGGTTCCAATGTGTCTCAAAGATGCGTCTTGATCCGATCACTTAAACCACATTTGTAACTGGCCTGGGATGCATATGGCCACATCACATTTGTAGTGTGAATGCGAATGCATCTTGATGCATCCTGCACATCAACAAAAGGACCAACTGATTGCCTGCGCCATTGCCCTCGCCGGAAAATACAGAACTACTGCTAGGCTGTTTGGAAATCACACTGAACAATAGAACTCTCCGAGACGACGCTATAACAGCAGAGACAGAAGCAGCTGCTTTTCATAGCTTTATTAGTCGTCACATTTCTCAATCATTTATATGTTTCTTTAGCAGTGCCTTCTCCGTGCCTGTGTGGGTTTCCTCCAGTTTCCTCCCACAGTCCAAAGTCAGGCAGATTAGGTCAACTGGCTACTCTATATTGCCCATAGGTGTGAATAAGAGTGTGAAGGGTTGTTCATCTCGGTGTTAGTGATCCCTGTGACACATGAGCGACCTGCCCAGGTTGTACCCCGCATCTCGCTTGAAGTCAGCTGTGATTGGCTCTGGCTTCCCCGTGACCCTTAACGGATAAGCGGTATAGACGATGGAAGGATGGATGGAAAAAATCTTGGCTGCAACTGAAGATCCCATATTAATAGTAAATGTAATCATAATCATAACTACATTTAAGAAAGATTTCATTTCCAATTTCAGTTATTGTATTTAATGCATGTTTAGTACGTCACAGCTTTATGTGGCTTTAGATAGTATAACATGACACTAATACTTGGTATAGTTTTTGTTTTCTTAAAGCCATTATTGGAGCTTTAAAGTGAGAAAACACTAAACCTTGACCAGCTTGAACAGTGCGACACCTAATTTAGTCTATACAATGTTGTTTTTCAAAGCCAATGACAAACTCCTTGGGACCTCATGGGCTGAAACCCTATTAATTCCGTCTACTCCAGCTAATTAGTTTCGAGTGCATCACGGTACGCTCCAGGAAAACAAAATATGACTGTGCCACTGATGTCCTCTTTTCTGCAGCTGCAGCAGCTTAAAAGTTTGCTTAAACGTGTCCCCGAAAGTGGCTAAAAATAGACTGTCCTGTTCCCTTCAAATCTTCCCAGCCTGCTAAAAACCGATGACACCATCTAGGTGGAAACAGCCAAGCTGCGTCTGCGCTAACTGACCAAAACTTTTTTAAGCCAGTTAAAACTCTCTTGCCTACTTCTTAGCTGAAATTCAAGCCTCAATATGAAATGCACAGATGAGCAGGATCGCTGCAGTGCAGTTTCACCTGAGATCCTGGGGTTTCGTTCAGAGGGGTGAAAAACAGGCAGCTGTAATATATCAATACATGTCAGAAATCAATGACAAAGAAATTGGGACTGCAGAAAGTGGGAAAGTGGTTCTTTATAATAACACCAACTCATAAATCACTGCCAATATAAATAATTCAGGTCAGGAAGTGCCGCATACAGACAATACATCGTAATCAATGAACCCTGAGATTGTGTTTATAAAGAAGAAGCCGAAGGGGAAAGAAGAGTTAACCTCGAACACCAAGCTGGCAAACACTCAAAGCCGGCCTAATATGCCTTTTGAGTCTGAAGAGATTTACTACAATTATTGAAGTGAGCTTAACCAAGTTATATTATGTTATATTGGGTTATTGATAGTGCTATTTGTGCATCGAATGAGGCACATACAAGTTTGTTTGGTTCTTTTTTATTACATTAATAAAACATAAATACAGCAACAGCGTAAATATTTCAACACAATTAAAAAAAAAAAAAAAAGACATATTATATGATTAGAATGATCTTGAACCAAATCCAATTTATCCGAATGCTTTAGTGGGCATACAGTATGTGCGTGTGTTTTAGATTTTCTGGTATTTCTGGGCATTTTTAGTGGGAACGAATTCACTAGTAGGATTCTCATATATACAACAAGAGCTGATAGTTTCATTCCCAAGCCTAGAATTAACAGCTTGACCAGTCAGGATGAATTAGAAAATGTGATACAGAATTAATGACAAAAAAGTGCATTTTCAGACAATGTTTTTGCTTATTCCCCATTAAATGCCAGGTGGTTTCAAGACTTTCAATGTTTGATTATTTAAGCTTTCTAGGCTGCATTTTCTAAAAGTAATTAACTGCATTATGCATTACAGATGCTGGGTAAGTGCAGAAAATGTGCTAATATCTGAAGAAAACATCCATAAAAAATATCCATAATCCAAAATATCCATAACATACACATTTTCTAAAATGTTTTCAAAATTTCCATACTATTGTGCTATGAGTGTGTTCATATTTACATATCACACACTATCCTATACTAGTATACTATAACACACTAACAGATTACATATCCATTTAGCTAGCTACATGTTTATCATTCTGTGTAGCTAGCTATATGTTTAGTTTTCTGTTTAG
>JAQQZR010000018.1:12709085-12727712 GCA_030068235.1 Notoglanidium macrostoma
CTAGCTATATGTTTATCATTCTGTTTAGCTTGCCTAAATGTTTATCATTCTGTTCAGCTAGCTATATGTTTAGCTATCCGTTTAGCTAGCTATATGTTTAGTTTTCTGTTTAGCTAGCTATATGTTTATCATTCTGTTTAGCTTGCCTAAATGTTTATCATTCTGTTCAGCTAGCTATATGTTTAGCTATATGTTTAGCTAGCAATATGTTTAGCCTTCCATTTAGCTAGCAATATGTTGAACATTCCGTTTAGCTAGCTATATGTTTAGCTTTCTGTTTGACTAGGTGTCTATTTAGTTTTTATTATGGCTAATTATATGTTTAGCTTTCTGTTAGGCTAGCTTTATGTTTAACTTTCCGTTTATCTTAATACATGTTTAGCTTTCGTTGTTTAGACAGCTTCAAACAGACAACACTGCATTATCTCAGTTAAACTGACAGACATTATGCAGTTTATGTGTACAGTCAGTGCTATATAAATAAAATATGATTTGTTTATATAAAACGTTTAATCAAAATCCAGATTATATATACAGTAACTCCTTGTCTCATAGTGCTCATTACTTAAAGGAAAACTTAAAACTATAACTGTGGCACTGCTTGAACACATGTTGGTGTCTGTGAGCTGATTAGCTAGATTAGGTTTAGGGAACTGAGTATATAGATTGAAAGTTACCATAATAAAATGTGAATATAAAATAAGGATGACTTATCCACTCATTAAAAAGCTTTACTGAGAGTTTATTATACACCAGCTGTATTATAGTTTCTACTAAATACTGAAAACCACTGGATGTGACTTAAACTGATCAGGCTGCTATTAAATATCAAACTGCTGGTATGATATTGATACTGAATCTGAGGCCATTGTGGGCTGCAATATGAATAACTAGCCTATAAAGCTCATGGTGTATTACATAAATCCAGCTACACTCCCACATGTGGAAGATACGATTAGGATGTTATAGCATCTGCAATACAAAGAACAATGCAAAAGGATTACATCACCATAAACCCAATGAAAGATCTGTATTTTATGTAATTTGACTATTTAATTAAAATACCCTGTATCCGTGAGCAAGAGATGAAGGCGTGTAGGTTAGTGTACTCACACACGCAAACACACGCACACACACACACTCCTAACACACAAGCATTTTTCTTTCCATTGATACCGTCAGTTCAAATCCTGCTTCCTTAAAATAACAACAGAATTAGATAACATCCATTCAGACAAATGCAGGGAGAGCGCGGAGGCTATAAACACTCAGAAATGGGACCAAGAGAAGAGAAGAATATGGCATTGATCACCTTGCCGCCTTCCACATTATTCATTTATTCATTGTTCTCTCCAAGCAGAGAAACGTAAGCCATGACCTTAGTCATAGGCCATACTCATGCACATTCTTGCTTTCTGATTTGCTAGGCAGACTAAAAGTAGAGCGCGATATCTCAAAAACAGATATTGGATCAAATCTGTCAGGATGTCCCTGTGAGAGGCAGCACAATCCCTGATGACACACATATACATACACAAACAACTCACTGTGACATCTGCTGTGGAGACAGCAAACGCTGGACTCGATGTTCCAAAATGCAATGCAGCTACATGTCAATGACTCTGCTTGGCTAGCTAGTAATGTGTGAGACAATGAGAACGATAGAGGTGAGAGAGGTAAAGGGCAATCAAAAAGACTAAAGTGCTGCTGCAGCGCTCTCCTTGAGATTGTCAGAGAGTGTTTACATCCGTCATTTCTCTTCACTGTACTACTACTAGTATTACACAATGTATCAAAACACCATGGTAATATTGCATTATGCATATAGATGACTCAAATTCAACTTCATCTTCAGTTATGCTTGTCAAGGTTATTTTTGGTGGTTTAACACTGGACGTAAGGCACAAATGGACCCTGGATGGGATGCCATTAGTACATCTCAAGCACCCATTCATACCTCAGCGTAGGCAATCCATCTACTTTTTGTTGTGAAGTAAGAGGAAACTAGAGCACTAGGATGAAACCCACACAAACTCTGGAGGGACACTCAATACACCATACAGAGAATATCCTGAGCTCAGGATTAAACCTGGGAGTCTGGAGCTGTGAGGCGGTGATGCGACACCCATGACTAACAATACACATGCTAATTTAATGAATATAACATAATGAATTTATATGCACATGCTCCTTGTAAAGCACAAAAGCTATTTATATGGTATTGTTTTGATATCAGGTATTGTGACACTATGCTTTATTTTGGGACCAAAGTCAAAATCACGGTGTAGTGACAAGCATGACTACTAGGAGACAATCTAAGCCTGTGTCTGAAGTGACGCTCTACTCACTCTACTATTTCCTTCATACAGCAAGGTGCATTGTGGGATTTCTAGGCTACAGTTGAACACTAACCTGCTGCAGTGGAGTCTGGATTCGCTCCCTATTCACTATATAGTGCAGTCTTTGGGGGCTAATTGCAGACAAAGCATGCATGGGATTTTCTCAGCTTTGCTTTTGGAAACATCTGCCAAAAATGTTGCACCAATGAAACACCTAAATGACTGAAAACCTTCATATACACGTCCTCACTTCATACACACATCCTCATTAGGACTTACTGTAAAAGTTTAATTTGATCCAAACCCAGACGCTCCCGTTTGATCACTGCTGTGCTTTTATCGCTGCAGTGTGATTTCGTGAATGGGGTAGAAAAGAGCGCGTGAACGTTTTTCGTGAATGGCGGTTTGGAGGCGCGCGCCCGCACAGACCAGCCGCCCACGGGATTCCCTCGCGGCCGCGGAGAGAGAGAGAGAGAGAGAGAGAGAGAGAGAGAGAGACGGGGTTTCACCTGCAACAGCGCTGCAGCTCTCCGCCTTTTCTGACTCACTTTTCTCAGAGCCACAGGAATACATGAAACTTGGAATAAAAAAAAAACAATAACGCTGCGGCAAACTATCACGAGCTCTATTTGAATAGCAAAGGCTGATTCACAGGTGTGAGTCATTAAGCTAATTGCGTAATCAGGTGCGGCCAATAAATTAACCGCTTAATGATTGGGTCAAAAAAACCGAAACAGCAATAAAATATAAGGAATTCAGATGCAAAATGACAGAAAAAAAGTAGCTTTTCAGTCTATTCTGATTAATTCAGATAGCACTCAACTAACAGCAGTAATTATTTATAAACGCAATTTATAGAAAAACTAGCTATATGTAACACTAAAATGTATATAACAGTAAATTGATGCTATTTTGAGTTTTCAGAAGTCCGTAGTAAATTACTAGCTTAACTCAGTATTAAAGAGTGGCCTAACAAACTTTAGCAGGAGACTGGGATATTTATGACACGCAGACATATGCAGAAATTTAATTGGAGATGTTTTCTAACTCACCACCAACACACAGAAGTGACATCGCTTCTCAGAGTCTCGGTGTGTTTTTGCTGTCCTCCGCTGTCCTCTATCAGATCTCCGGTCGAGAACGGGACAGCCTGGACGTGCCGTGATTCGGTGATGTCCGGTTTACACACACCCCACGCTCAGCGCGCGCGCGAGCACACACGCACACGCACACACACACACACACACACAAACACGCACACTCCTGCCCCGACGGCTTTTGTGTTAAAAAAAAAAAAAAAAAAAGATCAAAGACTCATCCCAAAAGCTTCCGTGTTTAGTTTTTCCTCTCAACCCCGTGCAGGTTGTTTCTCTGTTCTGTTCGGGACGTCTCGTGAAAGCTTGATCGGTCGTCAGTGCTGCGCTCGCACGCGCACAGCCATCTTGTTTTCAGCACCAGCGCGGCGGGGACAGCTCATGCCGCTGTGACGTCACGGCGCGAGACGACGGGCTCCGGAGGGGGCGGGTGGGCAGCGGAGTTTCTCGCGCTCGCACTCTCCCGCCCACAACCAGGGGCTCCCGGAAACCCGCGTGAGCTGAATCACAATGGGAGACAAAAGTGGAAAATCTCACTGTGAGAACTTATTACATTTACGGCGAATAAAAACCTACTTATTGACTTTCACATTATTATATTACACTCTTCATATCATATACTGCCAGTTCATTCACACTTCATTCATTCATCCATTCATCTTTTGAGATTGTAAAATAGCCTATATACAAAGGCTATATGATTTACATGCATAGACCTACATGATAATTATATGGCCTATCAATTATAAACCCTATGCAATTAAACGCTGAAGAAGCCCAGACAAATCAATTAATGGAAATATATGCTATTGTATCAGATCCTGATAAATACGGGTATAATAGGGAGACCTTAAATTTCATTTACAAATGAAAATGGATGAAATGAAAAAAACATTTACAAATAAATATCATTATCAGAGAGTCTTTCCTCCTGCACTGTACTGAACAAAGAGCAGCTGCTGCAGTGTTTGCAGTAAGTGATGCAGTCCGGATGTTTCCTTTTACTCCTGAAGGCGGCAGTAAAACTATCCTCACAAAAACCGCCTGGGCCAGGGCGTGGTGTTGCCAAGTCCGCAGAAATCCTGCCAACTGGTAAGAGATTGTTGAACTTTTTTGATTGAGAAAAAAAGTTAACTGGGCTAGGATTATGTTGTAGCGAATAACGGGTGTATAAAAAGAAATAAAATACTGTAACTACAGTGAATAATCAACAATGAAGTAAATAACAAATAGCACCGTCGCGTCTGCATATTTATTAAGAAAACTACACCCTTGTATGACAGCGTAAATAAAAGAACCCGGATGTAGCTAGAGCGGTGAACTTGGCTAGACTGTATTTATTCTTATCATCGAACTATTTATTCTGGATATCATTATGTACAAACACTTTCCTATGCCACTACAGGTTGCACAATAGTCATAATATTCAGTTTGTTGACTGAACAAAAATATTGTATGATAGACCTATAAATAGACCAGTAAATAACTGTCTACAGTACTTTTGCAATAATATCCGAGGTGTTGGAATTAAAACCGGTTAGGTATGGGGATATTATACCTTTTAATTCGATACCTTTTTAGATTGATTTAGTTCCACATACCTAGCAATGGATGATGAAGATGATGATGATGATGATGATGATGATGATTATTATTATTATTATTATTGTTGTTGATGTTGTAAATGTATTGTAGGCATCATTATAAATAAATGACATTATCATAACAACAATTTCTTTTATATGTCGAATTTAATAACAGATAAACTATATGTTGTGTTTATTTTTTTTTTTACTACATTAATAAAGGATGTTTTGTATGACCTCACATCTTTTCCCCCAACTGTATTCCGACAAGTCCCGCCTACTGCGCTTGGATTGGCCCATGACATCCCGCCTCCTGCGCTAGGATTGGCTGATAAAATACCAGGTAAACTGAGCATTCGGTGGCCCGCTTGTCACTATGATCACTAGCCAATCGTCGGCTTGTCAGAATACGGGTGGCGTGAAAACCAATTGTTTACCTTATCAGACCTCGAAGGGAGAAGTTGAAGTCCAAGATGGCTGCTGGAGACAACGGCGGTCGGGCCCCGTGTTTAAATTTCCCCTCTCCCGGTCCGCTGGGTAACAGTCAACCGAGCAACAGTACCTACACTTTGGCAGCAAGCAACGGAGGATCCATCGGGGCGACCGGAAGCACACAGAGCGCGACGAGACGCTCGAATCCTCAGCCCGGGCCTAACGGCTCCGAAAGCAGCGGTGTCGCCTCTGGGCTTCCGCCGAACATGCGCAACGCTCTCCCGCAGGCCGTGGCTCAGGGCTCGGTGATAGCAGGGACGGTCGGGGGGTCAATGGCGGCCGCAGTGGCGTCGAACATGATCGGACCAGCGTCAAATTCAGGGCCGGTCCCTGCGACCCACTCCTCACTTTCTGCCCCTCCGGCTGCAGCAGCGGTTCTGGTTTACCGAGAGCCCGTGTATAACTGGCAAGCCACAAAAAGTACAGTGAAGGAAAGGTTTGCGTTTCTTTTTAATAACGAGGTGCTAAGCGACGTTCACTTTCTGGTGGGTAAAGGGATGGGAGTACAGCGCATACCTGCTCACAGGTAACTCATTACTTAGTGTACAACATTGTGTTTATTGTGACATTACCTAAAAGTCAGCTACATTTGATAACTAAACCTTTGTTACATATAGGTGGGTATGTGTCGGTCATAGTTTGCGCAATATACCGCGATATTCAGCGTAGAAATTATTCTCGAGGAGTGTAAAATATACTCAGCCATGTAACAAGTCACTTAGAGCTTTTAGATCCACAATACACACAAATGAACCTTGTCTCTCCCAATAACTTTTCACAATCTTTTTAATAACAGCAAATCCCAAAGTTTTATTCCTCAGCAGTTCACTGTAAACAACACACTATTTAGGTGTTTATAGTAGGGATGGGCATCACAGGGTCCCCTGATATGATTTCACCGTTCCTAGGTACCGATTTTATTTCTATCACGATTCTAAAATATCCTGACTCAACATTAAATGTTTTCCTGATTTTTTTTAAATTGTATTTTTTTTTTTTCTTGCTACAATTTTAAAGTCTTGAATCACGTATGGAGCAACACGTATCTCTGATATGTCATTCGTCATAATTGTTATTTCTAAACTAAGTTAGAAAATAATTTGCTCCTATCACACGGGGTGCTGTTCCGCCTGCCGGCGTGTGAGTAGTTTAGAGCATCCTGTAGGATTATAGAGGAGCGTCAGTCTTTCACCACCCCGTGTTCATATGCATATAAATTAAAAATGATTAAAAAATCGGTTTTGGTGTCAGTGTGGCGATACATGAGTCACCGTTAAGAATGGTGATACATAAAATCAATTCCCCCATCTCATCTCTAGTTCATAGTTATGTTTATTGCTGTGGAACGCTTATGAGGGAAGTTACTTCCTGTTATCACTTATATTATAGCTGGTATGAACAGTCAGATGTAATTACACAAAAATGTTGCCAGTCATAGAGAAAGCACAAAGTCCTCATGAATACTGATCGTTACAAAACACTGACACTGGAGACCCCTTATAAAAACGTGAAATAAATGTCTTCTCCTTCTGGAGGTTGTTTCTATTAAAAACAATGATGTATTCGAACAACCGCTGAGCTGAAATACAGCTGGCACTATTTTCAGAACGGCTGTTACTGGAAATTAATCAACACCTTTTGACCAATCGGAATCCAGACTTCAACAGCACTGCGGTATAACAAACTATAGACTATGACTAGAATTGCAGTATCACTTTCTCTTGAAAGCGAATCAACAAATGGAACTCCGATATTGTGTTGCGTATCATGATGTATTGTATAACTGACTCGCCTTATACCTAAGAAGTCAGGTTTGTTTGTAGAGTCATTATCTTGTGTGTTATTTGCCAGCTACATGACCGAGACTTTTAGATGATTATATGATCGTGCAGCAGAATTTTACATAATTGTGTTTAGTCATAAAGTCAGTCTGTTGTTGTTTTTGCAGGTTTGTTTTGGCAGTTGGCAGTGCTGTATTTGATGCCATGTTTAACGGAGGCATGGCCACCACCTCCACAGAGATCGAGCTGCCAGATGTAGAGCCTGCTGCTTTCCTGGCTTTGCTCAAGTAAGATTTATGCTGTTAGAAATATTTGGTCGTTGTCGTTGCATGTTTAGATTAGGATTGCTCTGTAAGCACAGACTTGTAACTATAAGATATTTCCCACTCAGGTTCCTGTACTCCGATGAAGTTCAAATCGGACCCGAGACCGTGATGACCACGCTGTACACGGCAAAGAAGTACGCAGTCCCGGCGCTGGAGGCTCACTGTGTGGAGTTCCTGAAGAAGAACCTGCGCGCCGACAACGCCTTCATGCTTCTCACACAGGCACAGCTATTAAAAAAATAAATTTAAAAAACTCCACTGAAATCTCTGTATACACTCAGATGAATTCTAAAGTTGTTTAATATAATTTTTTTCATGGTATGCTTTTAAAGAGCGATTTTGAGAACTGTTAGTTCTAGGCTTTGTGATGAACCTCAAAAGAGGTTAGTTGCCTTTTATGGAAAGAGGGAACAGGGTAAATAATTTCACAACCCATATTTTAAATCACAATCTTGTCGAATGCTGTTTTATTTCTCTAGGCCAGGCTTTTTGATGAACCTCAGCTGGCCAGCCTGTGCCTCGAGAACATTGACAAGAACACCGGTGATGCTCTGGCTGCAGAGGGCTTCACAGATATAGATCTGGGTACGTACGTGAGATCAGACACCCGCTTCATTCATATTTAGTTCTAGTTCAGGGTCCAAGATTCATGTTACTGCGAGATTCTCAAGAACGAGTGGCTGAATGTTTGTAGGATGTTTATGGATTAATCTTGGTAACCAGCAGGTGAACTGATTAGGTTTTGGAATTGATCCAGACAGGAGCAAGGTCAAATGTCTGAAATAGTTTGTATTCACCAGCCTCTTTCCTGTTCGTCATGCAAAGATGTTCCTTACATTTTCATGATCAGGAGCTCAAGACCCATCGTTGTCTATGAAGTTTTATTAAAAAAAAACATTTTTTTATCAGCCTATCCATCCGTTTGTCTGTGCGTCTGTTTGACGTTCATTTTAGCATGGTATCTCAAGAACAAGTGTTTTAATGTTTGTAGAGTTTACGTGGAAATATCATTGTAACCAGAAGACAAACTGATTAGATTTTGGACTTGATCCAAACAAGACAAATATCTGAAATAGTTTCTCTTCAGTAGCTGCCTTCGTATTTGTAGTATATAGTTCTGGCACACACATTAATAGCAAGGACTAGACTTGGTGGAGGTGGAGGTGGAGATGGAGGCGTCTCCGTCAATGCTGCCTTTCTAGTTCAACCTGTTTCTGACTTTGAATAGAGGTTAGTGACTGCAAGAAGTGCAGCTTTTTTTAATGTCTGGCTTTGTATCCAGACTGGTCGGCATTCAGGAAGTATTTCGTTGGTATCCAGTAAAAAATTACAAACTTTTCAGATACGAGTAATATA
Organism: Notoglanidium macrostoma; assembly: GCA_030068235.1. Taxonomy (NCBI): domain Eukaryota; kingdom Metazoa; phylum Chordata; class Actinopteri; order Siluriformes; family Auchenoglanididae; genus Notoglanidium; species Notoglanidium macrostoma. Next base: position 12,718,060 of record JAQQZR010000018.1, read on the forward strand.
TTTCTGCTGTTCAGTTTTTACGTCGATATTAATTAAAAGTATCATCAAACTTTTCATCATGATCATGAGTATCACAAAATACGTTTGCCATATCGTCAGTTCCTAGTTCAGCCCCAGTAGGTTAAAAAAAGAGCAGAGTATGTAAGCAACATGAGTAGAATATCAGCAGTTAACAGATTCTGCATTTCAGTGCTTACAGTGAAATCGGAGTTTACGCTGTGGTAATGTTGTCATTATGTTTTGACACGATTCAAATTTTTTTGCTGCCGTTTCTCAGACACGCTTGTAGCTGTGCTGGAGCGGGACACGCTCGGGGTGCGGGAGGTTCGGTTGTTTGGAGCAGCGGTGCGTTGGGCCGAGGCAGAGGCTCACCGGCAGCAACTGCAGCCCACACCCGAGAACAAGAGGCGCGTCCTGGGGAAAGCCCTCACCCTCATCCGCTTTCCTCTCATGACCATCGAGGAGTTTGCAGCAGGTGCGTCACAGCATGCACTCTTCCACCAAGCTTTCCCTGCACTGGTCATGAAGGGATTAACGTTAGCTGAATATGGGTGAATTAAATATTATACTTTGAGACTTAAGGGAAACCTTCAGGTGCTGTCCAGCAGTGGTGTTTGTTAATGTCACTGTGTGCAGGTCCTGCTCAGTCAGGAATTCTGACAGACAGGGAGGTGGTCAGTCTGTTCCTCCACTTCACAGTGAACCCCAAACCACGAGTGGAGTTCATCGACCGGCCCCGCTGCTGTCTGCGTGGGAAAGAGTGCAGCATCACGCGCTTCGCCCAGGTGGAGAGCCGCTGGGGATACAGCGGGACCAGCGACCGTATCCGGTCAGAACAAACCCACTCACTCACTCACTCCGATAACAACTCAATTGTTAGTGAAACGTTTCTTAAATGTATACTGCAGTATTGTCTGGTCTGTGATGAGAGATCATGCACCACTCTGATGAGCTGATGGACAACTATACCACAGCATCTGAGACCTGCACAGACATGCTGCTTGTGATTGTCAGTTAGATTTTTTTTAATTACTTAATTTTTCTCTCTGTTATTCTTCCCTGGCAGGTTCTGTGTAAACCGCAGGATATTCGTCGTGGGTTTTGGACTGTACGGGTCTATACACGGACCTACAGACTATCAGGTCAACATACAGGTAGAGGTTTTTTGAATCTTTTCGTCGTTTAGAAGAAATATTACATATAATGGATTTGTAATGATGTGTTTATTCTGTTTGGTCAATCTTGTTGTCAGATCATTCACACAGACAGTAATACAGTCCTTGGTCAGAATGACACGGGTTTCAGTTGTGACGGGTCAGCCAGCACCTTCAGGGTCATGTTCAAAGAGCCGGTGGAGGTTTTGCCCAATGTAAACTACACAGCCTGCGCCACCCTCAAGGTACAACTCGCCATGCACGGTACTGTCCACATCCATAAAGCGGACCAAGTCTCAGTCTTCGAATAACTGTCCCAAGCACTGATCTGTGTACCAAATATTGTGAGGTTTCGCCCATCCGGCCCGAACAATGACTACTACTCACAATTCCTCTTTGGGATTGACAGGTCTAATAAAGAAACTACTCCCTGACTTATTTGCGTAAAGACGTCAAACCAATACCCGTGAATGTGTAAATAAGGCGTGGTGTCGTAAGCCTGTCTTTGCATAGACGTACACCTACATTGGCTTGATACTGTATGTTGCATTATAATTTCTACTAATAACACCGTCTTGTGTTACCGAGATGGTCTTAGTCAAATGGAAACGATAGACAAAAAGGTCAAGGATTCAAATCTTTATCACATTTCTACTTAAATCATGTTGCTATGATGAATAAGGATCGAGTGCTTGTGTGTTTTTCTTGGCTCTTCCAGGGTCCAGACTCCCACTATGGCACCAAAGGCATGCGGAAGGTTACCCACGAGTCCTCAGGATCCGGCACCAAAACCTGCTTCACCTTCTGCTACGCTGCCGGCAACAACAACGGCACTTCCGTCGAGGACGGGCAGATCCCCGAGGTCATCTTCTACACATAATGACCACCGAGTTCTTCCATACTCCAGGAGTTTTTGGCCGGGTTACAAATAACTCACTGACGTACTTCCAGTTTTCTTAACTAGTCTGTAACTGGACGAGCTGAACTTGGTGAGTAAATGTAGTGGACGGCGGCGATGTTTAGAGTCCTACACCTTCACCTGCACTTTCTGAAAAGCTGCACAGAGTTTAATCTGCGTGCTTACTGATTGAGAAGGAGCCTACTTTGTTCGTGTTGATTTGTAATAGAACCCATAGGCTGTGAACTATTCACCAGCAGACTGACCTTGATGCTGTTTAACTGGATTGAAGAACTGTTATTGCATTTTCCTTTCTGTAACAGCTCGTTCAGCATCTCTTAAGTAGGGACAAAACTGAGGAAAAGGTTTTCTTTACGAGAACTGGATTAACCACATCTCCATTTATGCCAGCAGGGGGAGTGAGATCAGGATCTGGAGCGTTTCTAGGACGCAGGGGAATTCTGCATGCTCAGGTTCCTTTCTGTTCGGTGCAAAACCATTGTGCTTAGAATACCTCCTTCACAGCCAGTTACCTAGTGCTCAGTGATGTTCAACTGTAACACGGCAACATCTTTAAGCCAAGCAGACAGCTCTGTAGATCACTGTAGGCTGTTGTGTGAATTCGCACACGCAGGAGTCCTTCAAGGGCAGAGCAGCAGCGCTGTGCTTCTTCCGGGCATCGTGTATTAAATCCTCATCTCAGTGGTCACTCACTTATCGTAAAATGCAGTGAGTTCTCATAGGCCATGGTAAAAACAACTGTTTGAATAGACCGTCGCATACCCGGCTGTTAAACTGTCTACTCGTGTTTTGCCGTTCACCTCCGACGTGTGAAATTTCACACACGTAAAGAAATTTTGCGTTTAAGGCTGACTAACAAATTCTTTGTCCATTAGTGTTGGGGGGGGAAAAAAACAGAATATGACTCAATTTCTTGCCTACTTCACATCGTAAACAGCAGACTATACTTGTACATTTTGATCATTCTTTATTCAAAATAAAAAAAAAAACCCAGCTAAACCACGAACTATTACTATTATTTAATTATTGTTTCAAAATTCAGGCGGCATTGCGTTTCTTTTCCACGAATAAAGAATGACCAAATGCTGGTTAACCGGATTCTAGTCCACCACCCACTGTCACCTACTAGCCCAAGCCTCTCTTCACATCTGTAAGATATTACGTCTCCATAAGAAACAACGTAACCCGAACACCACGCAGCACAGTAAGGGACTGTTCCAGCACTAATCATTAATGTAGCTCGACGGGTTCACGTTTAGAACTGTTACTTTTCTTTTGCCTTGTTTGGTGAGATTAAATCAGGGTTTTCATTTCTATATAATCAGCATCAAGATGTAAAGTACTGACATCACTTCATACGTGTGTACAATGCTATTAAATAAAAAGTTTGTCAAAGGCAAGTGTTACTCATTTTCTCTGACAGCTAACGTGTTCATGATGACCTGCTCCTGAGTGTAGGGACAGAGTGAACCTAAACTGCACAGGGAAGGGTTCAGTTCCTGGATGAAGGTATATAAATGTTTGGTTTGGAAGCTGGACTGAAAGCATTATCCTAAATAAAGCTGGTCTGTATTTAAAAAGAAGCGTGTGTCTGAATTGGTGTTTGCGTGCGTCCTGCGTTACCTACGACTGTAATGTTGAGATTTCCTCCTCGTCTTCCGTCTAATCCTTCTCCTCTACCTCCTGCATATATTCCAGCGCCGCCTGCGCCTCCTCCATCTCGACCAACCAATAGTTATTCTCCTGCAGCGATGGGTTGCAAGAACTGACCAGAAGGCAACTGCTTTTTTCCATTCGGTGCAGCTTTCCTCTCCTTCCTCAATAACGTTTTGAGAATTTTCTTTTTTTTTTTCCACATTCCGGTCCATTTCATATATAAGAGCAAACACTGGCAAATATTCCTTGTAAATTGTCATATACCATAAGAGACGATGTTTTAGAGTTCTCAGAAAGTTTGGAAAACAACTCTGACTTTGTTAAAGGTCCATTATGCAGGATTCAACCAGCTGAATGCCCCTCCCTTACTCCTCTTTTTCCAAGTGTATATTAGAACGTACGGTGGCCGTCAGGTTCCCATAACATACTTCCAAGTGCTTGCGTTCACACTCCTTTGCTTTTTTCTGTTCTAAATTATACGCATGATCCTCCATTTTTCAAAATTTGGGGTCTCAAACTTGTGATCCAGCACTAGCAAACACTGATTCTGATTCTTCTTTATTCCTCCTTGTCTTCCTTTCTCCTTCATCTTCCTTTCCGATGCTTTTTTCCACATTTACACTGCTACTTGTAAAAACGGCAAATGCGGAAGGCGCTCTCTAGAGGTTTGTCTGTTCTGGGCTACTGTAGCAGCGCAACATGGCGGCTCTGTGGAAGAGATAAAAAAATAAAGGGCTCATTCTAAGCTCAGGAAAACACAACAATTTGTAGTTACAGGTAATTATACACTAATGAAAACATACTTATGAATACTATATTCCATTTCTGCTGTAAGATCACCCTAAATCCTACAAAATGGACCTTTAACTACAATAGAATGTTCATATAACCTTAAGAAATGGTCCCTCCCCAAATCAACAAAAAATAAATAAAAATAGAGGGAAATGGGGTAAATAGCCTACTTTATTATTTCAGATTGAATATTAAAATATCTGGCTTTGCTGGTCTCAGAGACTGTGGAAAGGTTGTACATCAACTCATCAGAGTGGTGCATGATTTCTCTTCATGGACCTGCCAACATGACCAAGAAACACAAACTCGGGGTTTGAACCCATGCAGTGTTGTTACTTGTAGTTAAAACACACCGCATTAACCGGATGTGCCACTTAAACAGTACGAGTGCGCGTTCTCAGAAGCGTTTATGAAGCTAATGTGTTCCTTTAAAAAATGTCATACGGCACTTTAAATATTTCTCAACTGACTTTAAATTCAAAATTTGAGAAGTTTGAAATCTTTTAAACTCAGTCAAAATTTTATTTGGAGTTTTGCGTTTGTATCTAGTCAATGTCCGCTAGATGGCGCTGTATTGCAGATATGTATTAATGTATGCAAAAGTATAATTTATATAAATCATATTTACTACAAAATAGTGTTGTAGTAATATATTTTTCAAATTGCAATGTTGCTTATTAATTCATTAGCGGGAAAAAATAAATTGCAGATCGGAACTTAATTTGTTTGCACGTTCAACCCGAGTCTTATTAACAAACGAACCTTACGCAAGGTTTGGGATTCACAACCGCGCGCGTAAATCTTGTCATTGAGTTCAACCTAGTTGTCTTTAATCTTATAACGTAGCGCGCTGTTCTTCACAGCTGGGTGGGATTTTATCGTTGAGTCGCAGGCTGGGTGGTGCGGTGAGTGGCGCGATTGTTATCAGTGATGTATTTAAATTAACTGACATTTAAAACTTTAGAAATTCAGTGGTTTGAAAGAGGGGTTGTTCTGAGAATAGATGAAACCATCCAGATGTTAAAACGTTAGATTTTTTTGGTTACATTTAACCGGAAGTAACTGACATGGCCATTCATTGTTGTGTTCCTGAAAGATTGTTGTAACTAATAGCAACGTCAAGATCCATAAACGGATGTAAAATAACGCCGGGCAAATATTTATATTAAATAATGTTGTTTTCCTTTGTTTAGTTATTCATTACTGTGCAAGCATGGCGAAACGCAGAATAACGCAGGAGACGTTTGACTCGGCGGTGAGGGAGAACATTGAGGAGTTCGACATGGAGGAGAGTGAAGCTCTGAAGGAAGCAATCGAGCAGTTTGAGTCTCAGGGTAATTTTAACAGCTTGTGTTTAAAACCGATGACTGATTGTGGATTTGCTTTTTGAGTAACGTCTCTTTATGTAAAGGTGTGGATCTGAGTAATATTGTGAAGGCAGTCCCCAACACATCATCTGAAGAGCCCACAGATGATCAAACTCATGAAGTCCTCCAGGTACAAAGATGATAAAGATTCATCTATTGCTTGATGTTTGTTTTGGTAGCTGCATGATAAGCTATGTCATGAAACATTTTAGCAGAATCTGATCGGGTGATGATCTATTAGTTTATTGGCATCCCAGGTGCTTTTGTAGCTTGTATGTTCTCAATGTATTTGAGTGTTTTCCTTGCTGTAACACACTTCATTCAGCTCATCAGCCCTCCCTGCTGTTCACTTGGGTGTGTTCGAGAGGGGAAGAACACTAAACCGGGTGCTCCAGGGTTGGGAACCTGGGATTTGAGCCTTAAGCTCCGCCTCCTCTTTGTTCTCATGGTTTGCCATGCTTAACACTTTGCTCTGATTGGCTGATTATCAACAACTCTTCATTCATGTATTCATCTTCAGTCTATCACAGGACACCATACAGACACATTTACACCTACGGACAATTTAGTGTAGCCATTCCATGTCTTCAAACCATGTGAGGAAACCAGAAAAACTGGAGGGAACCCATACATACACGCGCACAGACAGTAAGCCAAGTTCAGCGTCAAACCCGGGAGATGTGCTCGACAGTGAAATGCAATGAACTGCTTGTGTCAGTAAAACTAAATCGCCTACTGCTCTACTATCCTGTGCACGTGAAATGATGCCCGCTGACTTTCCCCGCAGGCCCTGCAGTCTCTCAAAAGTGCCATAGAGTCCTCGTCCACATCCGTGCTGGAGAGCTTAAAGCTGTTCACCGAGCAGTGCTCCGTCGGCTTTGCTCAGCGATACCTGGCGGCCCAGAAAGACGCCTATCCCGCACTCCTCTCCTGCTGCCAGTCCGCTGGGGAAGACAACGAAGTGCTGGCTGCTACTCTCGCTGCTCTTTCTGCGCTCACTGACGGCCAGCCTGATCTTCTGGACGCTGAGGGTCAGGGCTTTTTGATAGCCACCTTGCGCTGCCACCAGGAGGACCCGGCGCTGACCTGCCAGGGTGTTCGGCTGGTGCGTCACTGCTGTCTGAAGCACGAGCAGAACAGGCAGGATCTGGTGAAGGCTGGGGTGCTTAACTTACTCACCGGTGCCATAACACGGCATGTCGAGCAGCCTGAGGTGGTCAAAGAGGCCTGCGTCGCTCTTAGAGTCATGACCTTTGACGACGACGTGCGGGTCCCTTTCGGCCACGCACACGAGCACGCCAAAATGATCGTGTTGGAGCACAATGGACTGAAGGTCATTGTAGACGCTGCTAAAGGTGAGCTTGGTTTCTTGGATCTGCATCTGATTTGATGAATGTTTCTGAAAACTATTTTTACCTCTATTGCGAGCACGTAGGACAGTAGGTGCTTGCTGATGTATTTTTCTTGTACCACACCACAGCACTGTTCAATTCCCAACTCTGATTGGTCAGAAGGTGTTGCTATTAGACCGATTTCAAAATAGTTTATATGGGGGATTTTGGAATTCCAGTTGAAGGAGTCTCCAGTGTCAGCGCTTTGTAACAGTCAGCAAATTTCCCACCACAGGGAAATAAGAGGAATAAGACACGTCATGACGTGCAGTTATTGCTTGACAACACGTCACGGCGTCATTAATTATTTTCCTGCCGCTTCACGATCCATCCTTACCTAAATGTAGCGAAATGTAAATGTTGGCGGTGTCCCCGCAGCCCATCCCGAGAAGACGCCGGTCCTCAGCGAGCTATGTGCCACGCTGTCCCGCCTCGCCGTGAGGAACGAGTTCTGCCAAGACATTGTGGATCTGGGAGGACTCAAGTTTATGATGACGCTGCTAGCAGACAGCCTGGACTGTCAGGTGAGAGACTGGTTTCTTGCGAACGTCTTCGGAATGTATGAGCTCATGTATAGGAATTTTTCAAGGATTGCAAAATCCTCACCAGGAGCCACAAACTTCAATATGTGTGCTGATTTCATTGCCGATCTGCTTTCCTCGCTTCCAGGACCTTGTAAAGCAGCTGTTGAGTGCGTTGAGGGCGATCGCAGGCAACGATGAAGTCAAAGACGCCATCGTGAACGCAGGAGGGACGGAGCTTATTGTCCTGGCGGTAAACCGGCACATGAGTAATGCACAGGTAACCCCGTTGTGTTCTCATCTGATGGAATTGCAAGTGTCCTGATTGGGGCTACAATGAAAGCTGTGGTGTGTGAGAGGTCAAAAAGACAACATTAGTCAGACATCGCATGCTAGTCAGAAGGCTTCGGTTACTGTAATACGGTTTGAACGAGATCGGCTAATGGTTTTAACGGTATACGACTTCTGTATGGATGCACGTAACGTCTCTGCTGTCTCAGGTGTGCGAACAGGGCTGCGCGGCTCTCTGCGTGCTCGCTCTGCGCAAACCCAATAACTGCAAAGTCATCATGGAGAGCGGAGGAGCTCTGGCCGCGCTGCAGGCCATGAAGGCGCATCCGGCGGAAGTTAACGTGCAGGTAAGCGCAACAGCTTGACACGATTGCCCTTCTCAGTAGCAATGTATAGTTCATGTCGGAGTGTGAATAAGCGAAACTCTGTTGCAGAAACAGTCGTGCATGCTGCTCAGAAACCTGGTGTCACGCGCACGCGATTTAAGCCAGCCCATTCTGGAGATGGGGGCCGAGGCTCTGATTGGTCAGGCGCTGGCCTCGCACAGGGACTGCGGAGACGTGGCGAGAGCCGCTCTCCGAGACCTGGGCTGTCAGGTGGAGCTGAGAGAACTGTGGACTGGCAAGAAGGGAAGCCTGACTAACTAAAACACCAATAACTGGGGAAGGAGGACTGCACAGCTGAGCTAATAATAAACACGTACACTATTACAGATTGTTCTTCCAGAAATATAGAATCAGGCTCCAAGGTTCCATTCTTCATACGTGGATTAATGGGATTGGATTGATTTGACATAATACTGGATTTTTCCAAAAACAAGCTCAAAGCTGATGCGCGTAATTTCCTTTTGTTCCTTGTTTGTCATGTCAGTTTGCCAAAGCAGGTAAAAGAATGAAATTAAAGCGATGCTTTGTTTACGTTGAAGATTAAAGGCGAGCACCAGCCTCGCGTTTCAGTATTGTAAGACGACTCTGTGCTGCACGTGTATCTTGATACGTTTTCCGTCATATGGTTTAGTCTGTGCCAGAGACTGAACCACGCCCACTCGGACTCGCTTTAACCTTCTTCAGGCGAGAGCGTCGCGTCACGATAATCCCTCGTGCAGAAATAAAGTAAACCTTACACAATATTTACAGTTTCATTTCATTTCAGTTTGTCGAGGTTTGACATTTCAGCAGTTTTGAGTAAACCTTTGAGCACGCCGTTATGTCCGGTAACGGTCCGTCTATGCTGATCCAGTTCCCATTTAAAGTAATTGCAAGTAGTAAATCCCAAAAAAAAAAAAAAAAAAGACGTTTCTTAAATGACGTATGAAGAACGGTCCTCAATTCCCTGCTAATGTACTATTTATAGATTACTCGAAATGGTGTAACAGTGTAAATATTTGTGTTTTACTTTGTTTGTTTTTTTTTAGTATGTTTAAATTTCTCAGTTTCATTGATCAGGATTTACAGGAATACTCCTTTCACCAAATCTCTATTAGCTGCAAATGGTGTGTGTGTGTGTGTGTGTGTGTGTGTGTGTGTGTGTGTGTGTGTGTGTGTGTGTGTGTGTGTGTGTGT
>JAQQZR010000018.1:12735090-12746683 GCA_030068235.1 Notoglanidium macrostoma
GCCAGTTGACCTAATCTGCATGTCTTTGGACTGTGGGAGGAAACCGGAGCACCCGGAGGAAACCCAAGCATGCACGGACATTTTATTCATTTTAATTAATTTATTGATTAACCATCATTTGTGCCTTAATTTTTTTTTTTTATTCCCCAAATGATAAATGACAAAAAGAAGTAAAATTTATACTGGGCCTTTCACCAACCCAAGGAAGTGTTACAGAGGAATAAACAACAACAACAACAACAAAACACTACCACAAAAACAAAACAAGTGCAACAAACAAATAAATTAAAAAACAAAAGGAAATCATTGCAAATAAGAGAAGGGAGAATACAACATGTTACATTAACAACACATTAACTGTTCATTTTCTGTAGCAGAATGATTGTATGACGTACATTTTTAATAGGACGAAAAAAAGAATTTGGTGCACAAGTTTTAATTTATTTTGAGATTTCTTAAATTAACACAGGGTCAAAATTATATATACAGCAAAAAAAGGCATACATTAGGTATATGTATGTATATATATATATATGTGTGTCATTTGTTTACCTGAGATAGTCTTTATCTACCTTCAGGACTTGTGTGGAAATCTGATGACGTATTAGGGCAAATCTCTTTAGAAAATTCTACAGGGTTCACAAACTTTCAAGCACGGTCGTGCAGCCGGAACTTCCGGTGCTGTCATAGGAAAATAATGCACATTTTCTGACCAATCAGATTCGAGCATACAACCTCACCGTGGTATAAATAACTATAAGACCACATGTTGAGTTGTAAAGTTTTCAGATCCTTTTAAGAACGTTTCCTTGCCTTCTTACCCAATATTATGTTGTTTCCAACATAATGAAAGAAAAAACAAATGCTAACGTTATGGAAATGGTTCCGTGTTTGCTAGGCAGTAACAGTAAACACAACACCTCCCCGTCTCTGATTATTTACCTATATCAGCAAGTCAGGTCCTGTTTTATTCCTTACTTCACTGCAAGGCATGCACTGGCCTGAAATTCGCTGTCACGCCCCTCAAACTAACCTATCCAGACGAGCTTCTGTCCGCGGACTTCATTTCCCACAATGCACTCCGTTTCGCCCTTGCGTGCCAGCATCAAAGAGAGGCTACGTTCCAAATGGTGCCCCACTCTCACACAGTGCACTACATAGAGCAAGAAATAACCACAGTCTGCACCCTTTCTAGTGCACTACTTATCTAATAACATGGCGATTTGAAATTGATGCAGCAGCGTCTAGAGCTACAGACGAAAACAGCATGGAGGGTGCACGGTAACGCAAGTTAGTTACAGACATAAGACAAGCTACTTTTGCGTGCTTGGATACCGACTGCTGCGGTTTGTTTGAACGCAGAATGCGTAGTTTGCGTGGCTGGACGTCAGCTGCGTGAAGCAGTGCTCGTGACGCTGGCTAGCTGCCTGTTGGCTAAGCTGCTACAGGGTTTGTGTTGGGTTAACATTAGCTAGCTAACTCGAGGGGAGTGGTTGTCAAAGTGTCACCAGTTTGTTAGAAAAAGAAATAAAAGAGAGAGAAAAGTCGTGCTGGACCTCGGTTTCTAAGCGAAAACAGGAAAAGCTGTTTATTTAATCTGAAAGGTAAGTCAGGATATTTTTGGAATAATTAAATTATGGCGTATTTGCTAACAATGTCAAAGCATTAAGGTTATTCAGGTACGCTTAGTTTAGTAGCTAACTGGATGCAGTGAACTTTCCCCTGATATCTAGTAATAATGCTCCTGTTTTTATTATTATTATTATTATTATTATTCTGGACTGATGTGTGACATGTTTTAAAGGTTGTTGTTTATTTCTCAATCATGATCCTGTGACTTCATAGTGCTTTAGGCTGGTCATGTTTACCTTTATATTTGTCTGTTTATCTGGTTACTGAAACTCTGGACAGTTTTTGATTAAGGCTGTTATTGTCTTTCTGAAAATCTGACTAATTCTTCTGACCTAAAATATCTGTCACATTGTATCTCGAGTTCATGCACTTAACACTCAGTATGCTGGAATGAAGTGTGTTTTCTTCATCCAGTCTATTATCATTAATATCCTTAAGGGTCCAAGGTACGGAATTCATGACCACGACAACATGATCATCAGTAGCTATGAGGTCTTTAGTTTGTAGCTTTTCAATATGTATACGTATGTATGTATATTATCTTATCATGTAATATTAATTCATGATCGTAACTTATTTCCAGCAGGTCGCTTTAGTGGCTCCGTATTTAAATCCTGGATTTAGTTTTACGATAAATTCTTAGAATTTTTTCGCAATGACGATAATATTGAATATCAAGCAGTCTCATAGTTAACTTTTTTTTTGTGCGTCAGTTTTTACTTAAAACTGACAGAACGTAATCCTGACAAATAATATTAACCGTGACATTATGTTTATTTCTGTATCCATCATGCTTCTAATTGCTGATTTGTTAAACCATGTCTAAACGAACTAACGTGGCCTGTTTAATTAGATTGAGGTTGGTGCACCACACCCTTGTACTTTTTTATAGCTCCTTATGCCAAAGGATAAACCTTGGATTTGATCTAATCGCAGACTTGGTTAACCTAAATCCTTAAATGTCCGTCTTTGATCATTTTGCATATGGTGATTGCATTCTTTCCTTAGAAACAGCAGCCTGTTTGTGTTCCTCGTAGAGATCACACCTAATCCATTTTGTAAGGAGACTCTTTTCAAAAGCAGACTAAAAGCTTGGCAGCACGGCTGTAAGTTGATCCACAAGGAGAAATGAGGGGGGATGAGAAGGTCATGGGCTGACCGTGTGAGAAACTGGGTTTGGAGAAAGAGGTGATATGTTTATGCGCCTGTGGAAAAGGTATATTTAAGCCAGAGAGAGCTATGAGAGAATCACGCACCGGCTAATAACGACTTCAGTGACATCTGACACAAGTCCTGTTTTATAAGCTGTCACTAAGAGTTAACAATTAACAATCGTCCATGTTTATTGTCTAAACTACAAGGAAAAGGTTACCGGGTTGCTCTGGACAGATCTTGCATTTGCACTAGGACACAATGAAGTGTGGAGTTTGGGTTTGCTTGTACAGCCTTTGTTGTCATGTTGTACGGTTGGAGTTGTTCCCGTACTGATGGACAACCTTTCGCCCAGTAAGCACGCCGTGCACGAGAGCGCCCGCTGATATCCGAACACCGTCGTGCTTGGTGACTGAGAATAGCGTGTGAATGCGGGCCAGCTGGGAGAAGTCGGGTTTCCATCAGCAACACCAGGAACACCGCACGAAGCTGTAGAACTCTGTTGTCGACAGCACGGCACAGTATGTGTACTGACGCCGCCAACAGCAACCCGCAAGCCAAGGAATTCTTCTGTGGTTTTTGAGTCCGACTGCAAAATTGTAACATTTTGAACCGTGTTCACACAGTTTAACTCCCGGCTTGTTCAGAGGAGCGCAGGGTCGGTTGTGATACAGCGCTCCTGGCGCGGACAAGGTTGAGGGCCTTGATCAAGGACTCCAGCATGGTGGCTTGAAGCCCTGACCTTCTGATCTCTAACCCTGACCTGTACGCTTGAGTCAGTGCAGCAGTGCTGAGTTGGTTTGTTCTTAACTAGCTTTGGTATTTGAAATCGTAATCCTCTGGACTAAGCTGTCTGATGGAGGTTCACTCTCCAAAGTACAAATCATTTCTTCCACATTTTTCTCATTTTCAGTGTGTGAGGTCTAATTCACCACAGAAATCTTTCATAAGCTTATTTTTTTTTTAAACTATTTTTACCAAGGGTACCAATAATTTTGAAGCAAAAATTCAAAGAAAACGGATTTAAAAGTTTATGCTCCGGTGTTTTACTTCAGACGTCTTTTTGTCCAAATGACCCTTGTTGTTGTTGTTGTTGTTGTTGTTTTTAATTCTAGGAAAATAGCCCTAAGCGAATGCCTTATCTTCACACATTGTAAAATTAGCTGTGATGTTTTTGTAGTGAACACTTCCAATAGACCCTTATTGGTGTCTGAATCATAAGTGGATGGATCTGAAATGGCATTCTATCGAGGCATAAAGGGTACTATGGAGGTTTAAGGTCATCATTATGTTGTACCTGATGTAGTGAGCGTATATAGTGGATAGGAAAGCATTTTTGATTTGGACTGATTGAGAGCTGACGAGTTCAATTTAACCAAACAAGCAAAAATAAAAAGGATTTTTTTCATGGATCCAGGTCACCCGAGGAGCTTGGCACATATCTACGTGTAGAAAAGTAAGGTTTATTTTTCACATTCCATGAGGTATGCGATATGAATCTTAAATGTAGCATCGCTGCTAATCTTTTTTCATTCTGTCATTGGGTGTGTGTAAAATTTAAGTCTATTCAAAAGCTAGAATACTAAAGTAATTGGAGATTCACAGCATAAAATAGGACCATGAGTTAATTAAATGTGCACAGTAAATTTTATAATGTTTGCACCAGGCTAACTGTGCTGCTTTTGGTTTTTGTCCCACAGGCAAGTGTATGTGTGCAGCCAGTAAACCTCCCTGAGTGCTGGTGTGTGTGTGTGTGTGTGTGTGTGTGTGTGTGTGTGTGTGTAGCTGGCTGGCATGGGGAATGGAGTACAGGAACATCGGGGGGCGCTCACACAGGGTGAGGTGCTGCCACGGCCCTCCTCCAGCCAATCAGAGGTAAGCAAAAAACAGCCCATTGCTAGACATGATGACGTGGATGTCGTCGAGTGATAAATGTCCGGAACAAGCAAGAGGATGATGGGACATATGACTCATTAAACAGATTTTTTTTCCCTCATTTTCAAGCAATTTAGGTACCATGCTATGAATCAGGAAATGTCCTCCGTGAGTAGTCCGTGTTTGATGTTAACTCTTGGTAAGTGCAGAAAACCAGAAGCAAGTGGGATAGAAACGTGTACAGCCTGAACAGCGACTAGCCGTTCTTTTTTCATTGTTTATTAAATCCAAAAAAAACTGATGGCAACAAATGACTACATTAGCAATCATGACACACACGTTCAACTTTATGCAACATCAGGGTCAAAGTTAAGGCTTTCTGTGAGTCGTAATACACCAGTATAATTTGCTAATCACTTTGGACAACTAGCCATACCTGATTTTAATGATGGTTTATTTCCTTTGTGACCTGAGAGGAGAGGAAGAGGTCTTTACTGGAATTCTGTTCAGGATGAAGGATTTGAAAGTTATGGCAACCTGTCTATAGGCTAAGAATACTGTGTGGGTGTGTGAGCATATAGACAGGCAACAAGAAGTGTGTACATACAAACACGGTGTGAAAATAAGCTGAATATCAGCAGTGGGAGGGACGTCTGGTGTAAATGTGGTACAGGACTGAGGCTCCCTGTGCTTTAAAGATAAAAAGACAGTCACTTTTTTTTGCCATTCTTATCAGATTGTTTGCTGTTAAGAAACGCGTTAAGGTGGATTGGTTCTGAGTTTTGTGGAACCGAGCGCAACAGCACCACCTAGAAAAAATGCACAGAAGTGAGGATTTCTTTCTGTCAGAGTCATTCTCATCAAGTGAACACCCAGGGTGAAACAAACTAACACAATCAGTATGATATGTTGTTGCAAGCTGTGCACAGAAATCGGATCAGTTTTGGCAGGTGAAAGCCTCACCAGTTGTTCATAAAGTAAATATAAACATGGAAAATTAAACTGGGTCATAGGGAAGATTCAAAAGAGTGACTCACTTCAGGCATAACAGTTGTCTTGCATAGTCTTGTCTGCACTCACACAAGCATGTCATTATCGCCATGTTGCAACACTGGCCTCAGAACTTCACAAGCTAAAGCATAATTCTCAACTGCGCTTGATCCGATGTCAACAGTGTGGGACGCTAAAATAACTACCAGAGTAGTGGCATGCTTTAAATAAAATTAAATTGTATATTTTTGGTCTTGGGCATATAAAAATAGTTGTGTAAAGCTTCTATTTCTGTACATGATTATTACTGTGGGTTTGTTATGATAACCTCTTGAATTAATCACCACCCAAATGGTTTAGTCTTTCACCCAGAACACCTGCATTCTTGTTTCTTGCGTAAGTTTGGCTTAATAATCTACAGGATCTCAAACAAGCGCAGAGTCACAACTGCTGTTACACACACACACACACACACACACACACAAACCACTGGTCAGTGCATGTGCTTGCATGCTGGTACTGACATCACATTACTAGTAGGAGTCTTGATTTTTTCCTGTTACAAAATAATGCTAGTTTTCCCTTCTCATCACTAAAAGTCTAAAGTGTTACAAGTGAGTAATGCACTTAGTGATTGGCATATCGGTCATATTTAGCATGCCTTTCCCATGATAAGGATAAAAACGTTTGCTTCAAAAATACTTAACACTGCTCTTATCTAAACGATTATCTACTCAAAAGATAAAATGGTTGAAGTAGCCCGGAGGAATTTCTTCCTTGGAGGCTTTTTACGACCCGATTGTGATTGTGTGTGCAGGGTTTTAAGCAGAGCCGGACTGTACTGAACTCCTTGCTCTCTGGAGCCTTCGCAGGAGCTGTGGCTAAAACAGCTGTAGCTCCACTGGACAGGACCAAGATCATCTTCCAAGGCAAGACACATTTATACAAACTAACACAATCAGTATGATATGTTGTTGCAATGTGTGCACAGAAATCGGATCAGTTTTGGCAGGTGAAAGCCTCACTAGTTGTTCATAAAGTAAATATAAACATGGAAAATAAAACTGGGTCATAGGGAAGATTCAAAAGAGTGAACCTGTTCCTGATTCAACATGATTCATTATTCACCTCAGAGTGAAATCTCTGTATGTAATCAGTTGGTTGTGTACAAGAATATAAATGAGACACTTGTAGAAATTTGTAAGTATTACAGTAACCATCTATTGATCTAGTTCCTGCTCTTTTTATGCTCAGTGTTTCCGGGATAGACTCCGAATCCCCAGCGGTTACAAAAGATGAATGGACTGCTGTATTTCTCTGTTGCACGTATAAGTATGGAGCTGAGGAGAGTGTCCATTCATGCTGCTTGATCCCCTATTTCAGACAAAACATAAAGACGACACTGCTTCCTCATTGCTTTTGTGATTCAAATCATTGTAGGACTACCGTGTTTTGGTGTCCTGTTTGAAAAGGCCGGATTCATGAACAACTTGAATGCATAAACCACAAAAAGGGCATGTGGTCCCTGGAAAAAGGGCGTGTGGACCCTGTGATCAAACCTTTTCCCAACTCTCATGTGACATAGCAACTCTTGACTGTTTAGTATACAATATTTCTACCCCATATATTTGCTTGTTGGATTCTATGAATTTTATACAATTGTACACAAAATTCTTAATTTGTAAAATAAATTTTAGATCCTACAAAAAAATTAAATAAAATAAATTGCCCAATACAGTACTCAGTCTATACAGGCATTACCATCTTAAGGAATAGGCATGTAATGTCATGTGACAATGAATTGCAGAATAAATTTATGATTATTTGAATCAATGAAACAAAAAAGAAATTATCAGGCTGCTTGGTTTTATTTAGCTAACTAATCTCTTAGTTTTTTCTAATTGTAATTGTATGGTTTAGACAGCAGAGGGCAGTACAGGGCTGACAATAGAGAATGCACATGACATCACGAAAGTGGAAGTAACCACTTGAATGCCACAGAACCAAACACAACAGATCTAAAATGGGAAAGAGCTGTGGTGCGACAGACCGTATAAATACATTCGACAAGAAATGTGAGCCATCTTTTTACAGGCTACCGATAGCAAAAGAAAAGAAACAAATGGAGGTAGTTGTTTTGTGTTGGCCTCCACAAGCATTCATCAATATTTATTAAGAAACGGCCTCTTTATGAACTTTTTCTTTTTTCATTTTTAATAAAAGGAATGTTTTAGTAGGCAACGCTATATTTTACACCAACCTTTTCAAATATTTGTAAATAAATATTGAGATAATGAAACAAAATTATCTTTTTCATTTAACAAAAGGAAAACTGAAGTTCATAAAAATAGGAAAATAAATGTTGCATTTTTTTGTTTTGGTAATAAAATTTTCTTCATTTATTTTTTCTGAAATATCATGGGAACTTCAAATTGTGACCCGATATCGTGAATCGAACCAAATCGTGAATTGCATGAATTGTTACATGTCTGTGAAGGATATATTCTAACATGTTTTTTTTTTTTTTTTTTTTTTTTTTTTTCTCTTTTTAGTGTCTTCAAACAGATTTTCTGCCAAGGTGAGCATTTCTGGTGTTGAGAATCAGTTCTAGATACGTGGTTAACTGTTTGAGGCACAAGTAGCTAAATATTATATGTCCTTGTGAAGTCAGTGAAAATCTAAGAAAAAGAAAAGCCAGATACACAATCGGGTGTTTTTACTCTCTAAAGAGAAATGCCAGCATGATGACCATAAACATTCACTCTTTTAAAGATGATTGTTTTGGTGTATAGATTTTGAGGAGCACAGCCTAGTGTGTTCAATTCACATTACTCATTCAAAAATAAAGTCGAACCCCATGTCTATGACACTGTGTTTCTGGGGAACAGGAGGCGTACCGGTTGATTTATCGCACCTATCTGAAGGAAGGCTTCCTGAGCCTATGGAGGGGCAACTCGGCTACCATGGTGAGGGTCATCCCCTACGCTGCCATCCAGTTTTGTGCCCACGAACAATACAAAAGGCTTCTAGGAGGATATTATGGCTTTCAGGGCAAGTGAGTATCTTCCATACAGTCCAAGGTGTTTGGTGTAGCTTTCTGAAGTCACATGATCAGCTTGTGTGAGGTCTGATCATTATATAAGACAAATTATTTAAGCAAATCTTTGTTGTTATGTTAATGTTAACCACATTTCAGAGAGAAAAAGCTGTTTTAGGATTTCATTAACATGAATGCAGCCTTTACAGCCTTCATTCACTCATGCTTAATAGCTGCCTGGTCAGGATCACAGCGAGTTAAATTAGGATTGTTCATTTATTTTTGGGAACTAGCACAAACAAATTAATTAGAAAATGTCACAGAAAAAAATAAAAATAACTATTTTATTATTTTCTGAATTAGCATGAGTGATCTCACATACGTTGCTCTCGAACTATAACGTCAAAGCATAAACAGCAGCCCCACTTGCTGCATAATGTGTTCTAGCGTCTTCTTGGGAGTCTCAAAAGTGAATTTTGTTTTCCTCTCCTCTCTGATGCAGGGCTCTGCCTCCTGTGCCGAGACTCCTGGCTGGCTCGCTGGCTGGCATCACAGCCGCCATGCTCACGTACCCGCTCGACATGGTGCGCGCCCGCATGGCAGTCACGCCAAAAGAAATGTAAGAGCTCCTAAAAGAACATCGTCTTCAGAAGGAAATTTGAATTGTCAGAGGTTTTTGTAAACACAATGGAGCAAAAGGTTTTGTACAGTGCGTACATCTTTGGTGTGCGTGTTCCCAGGTACAGCAATATAATGCACGTGTTTGTGCGGATCTCTCGTGAGGAAGGACTGAAGACCCTTTACAGAGGATTCACTCCAACTATACTGGGTGTGATTCCGTACGCAGGCCTCAGCTTCTTCACTTATGAGACCCTTAAGAAACTCCATGCAGGTACATTCAGTCGTGTGAAAGTGGGGAAGCGCGAGAGAGAACGTTTGAGTAGATGCAGTTTGTCAGATACGTTTGTAACCAGTCAATAGCTTGTTGTGTGTGGTTCTTGGAAATCCCTGAAATGCTTCTAAACTTGAAGAAACCTTAAAATGTTTGAAATACCATTCATATCAGCGTTACCCGGTGACCGACCTACTCGTACCTGCTTTTGTCGTTCAGCAAACATTAGGTTTCCGTTTGCACCGTTTTTGCAAAATCGTTTCACACCTAACAGTGATAAGCCTTTGAAGTGTGCTATTTGAAATGTTAAAAAGCTGCCGTGGTTCTCAGTAAGCATGTCTGTTCTGTATTTGTTCTTGATAGTTATGTCTCTGAATTGAAAGTGTTTATTTTATTGTCCTGTGACTTTGCACCTGAAACAAATCCAAGCTTTTGTGTGCGTGTTTCAGAGAAGACAGGAAGAGCTCAGCCATACTCGTACGAGCGGCTGGCGTTCGGCGCGTGCGCCGGCCTCATCGGGCAGTCCGCTTCATACCCGCTGGACGTAGTGCGACGGCGCATGCAGACGGCAGGAGTGACGGGCCACATGTACAGCACCATCATGGGCACCATGCGGGAGATTGTCTCAGAGGAGGGCGTCATCCGCGGCCTGTACAAAGGCTTGAGCATGAACTGGGTCAAAGGGCCTATTGCTGTAGGCATCAGCTTCATGACCTTTGACCTCACCCAGATCCTGCTGCGCAAGGTGGGTGCACGATAGCCCGTCACGTTGTAGAAGTTTTTTTAGGGGCAACACTGTAATCAAGGTGTCTGCCTGTATCCCTGGGTCTGAGGCGGCCGGGAAAAGGATTAATCAGGGTCTTCTTGCTGCTTGTGTCGGGCTGAGGGAGGAGGAAGTGTGGAAACCAGCGCACCTGCTGCCAGAGAAAACAGGAAGTTTCATCAACTGACTCACAAGCACACTGATGGGACTTTTGTGGAAGTTTGTGTTTCCACATTTTGCAGGAATGTGAAGTGACGTTTTAGTGATTTTTGTTTTCTGAGTTGGAGAATCTCTTGGTACACACTGTGTGTGTGTGTGCGTGTGAGCTACAGACAGAGACAGAATGAATGTATGTCCTGTACGATCTCTCTCTTTACACTGCCGTCTCACAAGTGTCCAAGTCCGGCAACATCCAGAATGTCCAGTAAAAGTGCAATATGTTCATGCTAGAGTTGGGCTATGTTCGAATTTTTACATCAGTGTTGTATGTATGCATGTCATACATATATGTTTATGGAAAAATTCATGTTATCAGGAGCTAGAAATGATGGGTGTAAGATCTTGATTGGTTAAGTATGGCAACAGATAAATAATAGAAATGAGGCGGGGCTTAGGGTTTAGGTCTTTTTAAAAATTGGAATATGTACGCAGGAGAAAAAACCCGTATCTTCATATGTCACTCAGCTCTACTTCAGGCTTGAACATGAAACACTCTTTGTATATTCTTCTGGATAGCTTCTGTATCTATGTATTCTTTTATATGTGTTTCTGTATCTCTGAATTTCGTATCGCCGCCCGTCTGCCTTGTGATGTCTGATGCGTCCGAGCTGCCTTGTTCACATTTTTTTCATCAGCCATGATATAAACCCTGAAAGAGCATTTATTTCTTTTTAGCTGTTTGAATTTGAGATGATCATTTATTAGTGAACCTATAAATTTTTATAGAGAAACAATATGGATGTAATGAAGCAGAGCAGAAAGGTGTTGTGGGGGAGCTTTGAGTGTCTCACTACTCTTGCTCACTGCTGATGAATGGTTTCCACTGCTTCTATCTTTATCCTGTGCAGTATGTGGAGCCGCTCACGCCGCAGAGGGCCGAGAGCAGGTGTGTGTGAGACAGAGAGCTGACCAGCTGTGGGCAGTAAAATGCAGTTTGGCTCTTATTGAGAGCACTATGTCTGTGGGTGTCTGTGGGTGTCTGTGGGTGTCTGTGGGTGTCTGTGGGTGTCTGTGGGTGTCTGTGGGTGTCTGT
>JAQQZR010000018.1:12755092-12778313 GCA_030068235.1 Notoglanidium macrostoma
ACACACACACACACACACACACACACACACACACACACACACACACACACACACACACACACACACACACAGGATGGGTGACCTCTGAGCCTGTCTATAGACACAGGTCACCATACAGACTGTCTGGTCACACACACATGATGTAGCCTCTTGTTTTTGTGTTTGTGTGTGTGTGTGTGTGTGTGTGTGTGTGTGTGTTGGGGACGAAAAGAAGTCCTTTGGGAGGAAACATAACATGGCCTCAGGGACAACAAGAGCAGACAGACAGGCACACACACTTGCAGACACACACACAGTTGAGACACATGTGATTAGCATTTTTGATCGTCCTTGTATTATTTAAAGATTTTTATTAGAAATTATATTTTGTGAAATGAGAATTAATACACTACTGAAAGGCTACATCCTGATTTTGTTCATCAAATGTTTAGTAATGACACTAGTTAACTGTATAGCAGCCTGAGATGATTAATGGTTCATTTCTTTAATGTACACAATATACATTTTTAATCCTTCAAACACTGTGCGCTGCTTGACTGCTAACGAATCGCTTTCCGACACTGACCTAAGAAAAATGGTGCGCTTTTTGGATTCTGTGAAATGAATGCAAATGACTTGAGTGCCTTCATTTGTCTTAGTATGCAGTGTGTTTAGGTGGGTGTTAAATAATGCTGCATTATTACACCCCCAACACCCCCACCCCAATCACACACACACACACACACATCCATATAATTTTTTACGTAAAGTTGCATTGGACTGGGTAATAATGTTTGAGTAAAGTTGAGCGGCTCTTATGAAAGTTCTAGAGATCACACCAAAGTGAAAGAAAAATTAAAACTCCATTGTATGTAAAATGTATATGTATGTAAAAAAAAAACAACCCAAAAACTTATACATGATGAAATATTTTAAAAATCTTCATGACACAATAAGATTGGAAAGATAAAATGTACTAGATCCCCAAATAGGCCAGACAGGAGGGGGTGTCACTGTTATAATATATTTCCAAATAAAAGGTGTTTGGTGTGTGCATGTGAGAGCATGCGTGTGTGCACACGTGTGTGTGTGTGTGTGTGTGTGTGTGTGTGTGTGTGTGCGCATGTGCGCATGTGCGTGTGTGTTGGGGGTTAAGGGGTGTCTAGTCAGCAGCATGCAGCAAGCCGGGAGACAGCGGGGTGTCTAGGTGAGAGAGTGTGTGTGTGTGTGTGTGTGTGTGTGTGTGTGTGTGTGTGTGTGTGTGTGTGTGCACATATGGGGGGAGACATTGGATTTAGCAGAAGTATCAGGGTGTCTAGGCCCAAGCGGGGGAATAATATTTGAATGAGTGATGGGGGAGGAAGGGTGTCTGGGTGCAAGTGTTTAATTATGTGTGTGAGGCTAAGACAGACACATTGGTCAGTGGTGTTGGTGCCAGTTTTGTGTGTGTGTGTGTGTATGAAATGGAGGCGGGTGTATTTAGGGTAAAGATTTGGAAAGGAGTGGCTAGACTGAATTTAGTCTGCGTCTGCTCAAAGCAATGTGTAAATGGCGACGTGAGTGCTAAGCAGCTCTCAGGAGTCTGATGAGCGCACTGTGTTTAACACTCCACACGATGCTGATTGGTTTATAAATACACAAATGTTCAGCACAAGAACTTTCTGCATATTTTGTGTTCACATTCGTGTTCAGAGGCGACTGCATTGAGGCCCAGATTCCTGATGACATTATCATGCTAAGTGAGGGGAAGCACGGAAGTGCAGAAAGTGGAGAGAATTTGACTGTGGGCTTTTTTTTCTTCTATTCTGGGATTGCATGCTTTTTTTTCCCTCTAGTTCTCCAGTCACAGCCAACTGATGAAGCCAAGAGAGGCAGAGAGAAAAAGTGTTAGAAAAACGAGGACAAAGTGAGAAAGTTCAGTGTATGTGGGAGGGTGTTAGTCTGAGATAGTCTGCGGTCCCGTTCCTCTCCTGAACCCCCTCCTCCGCCTGGATATTGTGTGTTTCCAACAAAGACGTAGCCTCTCATTAAAAATCCATGTCATTGGATCACGCCTCGGCTGAATCGGGAGATTGTGGGCAGCTTTAAGAGGCCGTGACTGAGCTGTGAATGGGTGCCAGAGGACAGAAATGGCGGCCAGGCCTGTGGGAAGCAGGAACCCGTGGAGAGCCGGGGCTAAGGGTCACTGCCTGTCTGTTACACCCCAGAAATCTTTTCTTCCCAAAACTCTACACAAAGAAAGTTAACACTCGCTGGAAAGGATTTGGGGACGCTGCTTGAAAAAGCCAGGCTGAGGCTTGACGTCAGTGTATGGTCCAACATATTTGATTAATTTGTTGCAAGATGGTTTATATCACTACTGCTAATAGAGAAATATATTTACCAACAGAGGCTTAGCTACATTTCTATTGAACTAGATTTGTGTCAAGAGAGAATGAATTTTAATATATTTAAAAAATTGAAACTGGGTAAAAGAGTTCAAAACTATACTAACTAGCCTTCTGGTTTTGATGATCATTCACTCGCTTTTTTTTTTTTTTTTACTAATCCAGTTTCAGG
The DNA here is from genome assembly GCA_030068235.1 of Notoglanidium macrostoma. NCBI lineage: Eukaryota > Metazoa > Chordata > Actinopteri > Siluriformes > Auchenoglanididae > Notoglanidium > Notoglanidium macrostoma. The sequence continues at coordinate 12,757,631 of JAQQZR010000018.1, forward strand.
TTTGTTTAATTACTGCTGGCTTTGATTATTTTACTCATGCTACTTAGGTTTTAAGCTACAACCTCTGTGAGTGGGCGGGCTTTACAGCGATAAATCCCCATTGGCTAATGAGGGTTATGGTGACATTACGCTAGCTATTGTATGCACCAAAGAAAATGTTAGCAGTGAACAACCTTAAAGTGACAAAAAGTCCTAACCAGCAAAACATGAACAGTGCAAATGAACATGGCTATTCATTTTGCTTTAGAAGGAATTTTTTAATATCACTAAACATGGCCAGTTTTGCTCTCTTGGGTTCCTGACCACAGATGGCGGTGACATTACTGGTATTCAAACTCACAATCTCTGGAAGCCTTAAAATATGTCTGATACATGTGTAAAAATAAAGGTACAAGAAAAGGTACTTTAGGGTGATGCCAAAGAAGAACCATTTCTAGTTCCTAAAAGAACTTTTTGGTCCCTGAATTTTGAGCCTTTTTTATTGTCGCTACAATAAACAGAATTTTCCTTTTGTTTGTTTGTTTGTTTGTTTGTTTGTTTTTTTATTGTTGTACCAACAAAACAGATAAGGATCCCACAATCAAATGTTTCTTTATTAACCCTAATGCAGCAATGTTTCTAAAAAAAAACCCTTTTCAACCATTTTTTTACATCCATAATTTTAACACAAATCTGATTCCATAAATTTCACCAAAAATGTATTTCTTTAGTGCAACAACTGTAACAAGCCAACAATTGAGAAATGGTTAAAAACATGAACAAAATAACACACTAGCAAATTCCTATTCTCTTAATTCTCTTATATCTTCCCACAGCAGTTAAAACCTTGCAGTCTGTACTTGCACACTGCAGCTGGGTGAGATCTTTTCTAAATTCAGAACTGGACCATACAGTAGGTGTGAAGTGGGCCGGTGGGATTCTGCTGACGGTGGCCATCTTAGTGAGCTGGCTAGCTGAGCCCCAGCAGGACTGTGTAAAACCCCAGAGATGGAGGAAAGAGGCCACACTCTGAACTCCTTGCTCTGTCCTCTTTCCTCTACGCCTATAATAAGCACTCGCTCTGATCTGAAGCGCAGCTTTAATAGAGCGTTTTTCACACGCCTTTTCATTATCTTTTTTCTAAGCCATGAAATGAGACCCACAGGGCAAATATGAGAGATGGTACAATGGTGCACTGCATACTGTGTGTGTGTGTGTGTGTGTGTGTGTTTGTAAAAGCATAGCGTTGAGAACACACACACTTGAAGGTGATGCTGAACATCCTCTCTGTAGATCTTTGCTTGTAAAAGATCTACAAAGCAAAAAATCTGCAGATCGTTGCTCGTACATCTTTACTCAGTACAGGAAATCACTCTGTCTCCTCCCACTCCTAAAATTAGGACCCCTGGGTCTCACTCCATAGCTGTCCAGTCTGCATGCCTAACAGAAAAGGCAGGTGGCACAGATGCACTGCACCTCACCTGGTTGCCCTCTGCTTCCCAAAATAAATGGGTGATGAGTGAGCAAACCTCTGGACCTTATTAGTCATCAAAACGTAACCAAGATTTGCTGAAACTTTCCGGTTTGGAGTGAAAAGCTAAATTTGGACTGAAAAACATGATCACAGCTTTTACATTCAAATATAGGTAACTGCCTTAATTTTGGAATAACCTGCCCAACAAAAGCGTTTTTTTACACTGCACACTCTAAACAAGAAAAACTCTAAACATTAAAATCATGATTATAATTTCAAACTACAGTTTACAATAACATAGTAAAATTAAAATGAAACTGTAAAGACTATTAACAGAATAAAGTAGTTAGCATGCATATTATAAGCAATGAACTTTGTTGTAGAAATATAACTTAGAAGGGGTCTCCCATTGGGACAAACCGAAGAAAGCTTAACAGTGCTAGATAGACTGTATGTGGTGCTAGCTTTGCCTGGAGGGCCATTAAATCCAACTGGACTACATAATGGGAATGTTTAGTAGACTATTAGAAAGAAAGATTCCACATAGCACCATAAAGGGTACTTCAGTGGTTCCTTAGTCGCACAACAGAAAAGCATTTGCCTTACCATCTGAAAATTGCAAGTTTGAATCTTAATGATGCCACAGCCAAGCATGGCTGAGAGTCCAGGAGAGTAAAATGGGGAGAATTTGCTGGTAGGTTGGAATTGGCCAATTCCTAATTAAAGTGGTGCTTGTTAAAAAGGGATTGGAGGAACCTTATGTAGGACCTCGCAGCAGAGAGTTTCCCTCTTCAGAAAAAGGTTGGAAATAGAACTGCTTTAGAAAGTTAGAAGCCTAGAGGGGTGTTCTTGACTGGTGACCTAGTGACTGGTGATTTCCGGTGCTGAAAGTTCATGTATTTTTAAAATATTAAGATGACAGGATTTCCTTTTGGTTTAGATGGAAATAATAATTGTAGAGTGCAAACATAAAGTCATTTGTGAGCACAGATTAATCTGAGCCCTGGACAAGGAAAAAAAAATTTTAACGTTATATCACAGAATAAACCTTTAGTTTATTTATGTACTCCAATGACATAATTAGGAAATCTGGGAAATTTTTGGGAGTAGTGATATAGGACAGGGACAGAGAGAAAGACAGAGATGGAAAGAGCAAATGAGTGACAAGAGGTAGGAGGTTAAACCGTGCCCGCTTTTGTGGCGCCCCAGCTGAGCGGACATTTTGTTGACATGGGATAAGGTTTTAAGCAGTGGGTGGGAGAAAAGGAGAAGCAGGGGGAGAAGTTTGAGGAGGGGGAGAAAGTGAGAGGCCCACAAAAGTGTCATTACTAAGCTTGATTTCACTGAGCGCTGAGATGATTAAACCTACAGTGAGAGGGAGAACGACGGGGTGTGTGGTGGTGGTGGCGGTGGGGAGCGACAGGAGAAAGGGGGTTTGATGCAGGGACAGGTCTATTGAAGCGGTGTTGGTGGAGGAGGGATCTTTTTTCTGCTGAGTAAATGAAGCTTAAAGTGGTGGGTATAAAGGAATCTAAGCCAGCAAGTTCAAGCGGACCACTCGCCCCATTCATGCTCATCCTTCCCCAGTCGGCATTCGGTGAGGTAATGGCCTCTCCTCTTAAAGGGGTAATAGCAGCCATGCTGTTTAATATCAAGTGCAGTTACAGTTAAGGGTCTTCTCATGTTTCAATAGCAGTGTGGATTATTTCTAGACAGCCATTAATTAGGTACCCCACTTTGGTTTGTATTTCTTTGTGTTAAGTGGACTAACCATGCCTGTGCATCTTGTTTAAATTCCAGACAAACCCATGAAAAAGATACGACAAAGAAATAACTATTTGCTGTTAATATCAATTCATCTTGACTATTTGCCAACAGTTAATTGATTAATAATTCCACAAAGCCCACAGATTGAGCTTTACCGATGCTGATTTTGATGTCAGGATCTCAAGGGTGGGTGAAATATTCCTGCGCTATTTTTGAGTGTCCTATCAAAACGATCGTTACTTTCATATCTGAGTCAAAAGGACTGCAGGGACAGTGGGCTGTCAAAAAGTTGCTGAGAGGGACAGTTCAATACCAAAAGAATAAGCACTGGAGAAGCTCAGCCTGCTGAAAATATCACACAATAAGTGACCACATGGTGCAGTGAAATCGCTGCTGCACATCCCATTGTTTCTGAATAAATACCCATTGTTTTCTGTTCATGGAAATTTCTGCCTCAATCAGGAACAATGTCAGTGATTCTGTTCCATGTTTGTGTCTTTATGCTTCGTTATGACATCACTTCATATAAATAATGGTAGAACTAATGCCAGACACAAAAGAGAGCAAGGGTGTCAATCAGGCTGCCATTGTGAGAAGGCAAAGACAGGAGGACCAGCCGACAAATTATGGCAGCCAGTAACCATGGGAAATGTTTGCACTATGAGCAGAGGATGGATTAAATGTCTTGCTTTCACGATATTATTCCTCTGTGATATTTCTCGTAGGGAACGTGAAATAAGGGGTCCCCCGACCATGTGCTCTGTCTGACTGAGCGCAGTGTCATAAAAGATGCGAGAACTTAAGCAAATACAGCCTCAGACTCATTATTAAATAGCCAGGCTCATTTACATTTGGTCCCAGACAGGCAGAGGCTAGGCCAGCCATGTAGAAGAGGAGACTAGCAGACAAGGACCCCCCTTTCTTTTGACCTTGACCTTTGGGGTCATTTTTCACCTGCTGCAGAGGCATTCAGGCCACCATAGGCGGCCCATGCACTTTCCATGCGTTCCCACGGTCCTAAAAGCGCTCATGAAGAAAGAGAATGTTCTTGAACGTAATATTTATGTTTGCTTTTTCCCAGACTGCTATTGTCTAGTTCTGTTGGTCTATGGTCTACCAGCCCCTCTTCCACTTCAAGATTAATATTCTCAACTTAGGCAACACCAGTGAACTCATACATGGTTGCTTTATGGACCATTGATGTCTGCAATGAGGTATGGCAAGATATCAGTGCCAGAAATAGTTCCTTAATTTTGAGACAAGTAGTGGGAGAAAATAAAAATGTTTTTTTTGTGTGTCCTTTGCACCATCCAGACTTTCAGTTCAGTGAGCAAAGAGGGTCATTATAATACAGAGCAAAACTCGCTCGCTCTCTTGATGAAACGAAGTAGTGTGTACTGATATAAACCACCACACCAAAACAAAAATACCAATGCTACTTGTAATATTCAGGTAAGTGTATCTATTAAAAGTAAGATTGGTTGAGTTATCAAGAACTCCTATCCACTACATCGTTTATTCCAAGGCATCCCCTTTTTTGATTGGTTCAAATATCACATACTGTATTTATTTACCACTGAACAGAAGGTCACTTGTTCGATTTCTGGGCTGAGAGTGCATGAAAATATTTTGAAGGAAATCATACAGAGCTGGTATGTGCTTATCTGTAGAGCAGGTCCAGAGGGGATTTTTTGATGATTCATCTTCATTTAATTTGCTTCTTTGTTGCATCTTTGTTCGATATTGTTCGATCTGGTCATAGTCTTTTTTTTCTCTCAATCACACTTAGAACTGATGAGTTAAAATGCTACAATTCAGGAGCATTTTTCAGAAGGAGCCCTATAATGCTCAGCCATGTGTGCCGTTGTGTGTTCTTGTCCATGTATTCAACATTCTGTGGATGGCAGACAAATTACTCCTGGCACATAAAGGGTCAACACTGCCACTCTACTCCTTGACTTCCTGTTCTTATTCAGCGGTGATTGGCTGTGGGTAGATCTTTGATTCTCTTATTGTGCAGACCCAGGGGCTTTGTGTCACCTTATTCTAAGACTGAGCATCTGAGAAACTGATCCATGTTTGTTTCTAAGAGGAAAACCCCAGAATTTAAAAGGGGCAGTGATACTGGCATGATGGATCGAGTTAATTCAGTAGTGGTATTATTTGAGTTGGGAGGGGGGCCGTGTCAACATGTCTTCGCATCTGTTTAGGCTGGATGACATATGTATAGTCAGGCTAGGCTGCATATGCAAATCACTTTCTCACACAGACATATACGCCGAGCCAGACACTATTCAGTCGTTTAACCCCGCCCTAAATGAACGCACACCCAGACTTGATTCAGGCGCTACACGCAAAATAATGGGTTCCCTTCTGTCAGAGACAGACAGACCTCCCTGAGCACCCCCATCCCCCAAAGACGAACCCCAAAAACCCCCATGTTCAAGTGCAAACCCACCACACATTCACTGTAGACCCCACTGAATCCCCCCGCCCCATTCTACTGCCACCAACACGCTCAGCCGAGAGCAGACGAGCAATGCGGGAGCTCCATTTTATCGCTGTTGTGTGTCTATACTTTGCCCCTCCAACCTAGGCAGACCCTGTGTAGTCTACTCATTGCCGCCACAATATCAAACCGAAACAAAGGTAGTTCTGTCTGTTCGAGTGTACCTAATGATGATGCTCATTTAAATATGAGACACTAAATGCAGATATATCAACCTTCTTCAGTCTAAGCTTCCGGATTTCTGCTATGGCAGACCACACGTAGAAAAGGCAGCTGGCTGACAAGACTGACGTTTAAGAGAAATTTGCTTTAATCTTATGCAACGTTTGATATCCAGGGGAGGTGTCATCTCCATTTTTCAGATACAGAATTCAGAACTAATGCTGTATTTTAGGGTAGGCTAAAAATGAGCAAGATGATGTCCCAGATTTCTGACAGCTCTTGATCTAAAAATAGGGCTTTCATGTCAGAATTAGACACCATTTCCAAAGTGGAGAAAATGAGTTTGCCACCTGAAATAACAGTCTCGACTACAGTGTTGGTAAAGGAACTCACAATGAATACATTTACACTTCGATGCAGGAAGTGCTTTGACACTGCTAGTCATATTCATACACACACACTAGCATAGACAATGCAGAGTGCTACTGCCTCGTCAAAGCAAAGCACATATGTGTGTTGTGATTAGAATTAAGAATCTCTGTCCAGTGTGAAGCAGTCATGCATGACAAATCTGATCTGAGTCTGATCTTTCCAAAAGACCAAAGAGGCAGACGATCGCTTACTGTATATCGGCTTTACCAATTATGGCAGATGCCAATGCTGGCATCAAAGACATTATAAATTATTTATAGTGCCCACATGATGGTACTGATCTGTTGTAACAATAGGAGGTCTGAAGCGAAACAAACCCTCTGCCGCATGGCACATGTTCCCCACAATGGGCACGCCACTCACACAGATGGGTTTGACGACACACTCGCTGAGCAAATCTAGTGAGCTGTGTGCATAGCGATGAGGTAATTATGGTCTGTCTGCCCTCCTCGAGTCTCCCCTTGTCTTTACAGTGAGCGATTTGCATATCAGAAGAGGGGGACAGTTGTCGGTTGTCGGCGGAGACATCTAGCTCCCATATGGCAGCATTAGCGCAGCACCCTCCCAGCATTACTGACAGCTATAAAATATGGCTAATACAGGGCATAAGATTAGAGGAAAGAAAGCAGGAAACATGGAGAGATAGACAGATAAATAGAGGGAGGGAGGAAAGGTGGGGAAGACGGCGTTCTTTTCTCAACATGTTCCTGTCGAGTGATTTTCATGGTTAGCCTTCATGCTTGCAAACGATTAGCTGTGTTCTCAAGCTCTGCCAACTAAATGAAGGATATGCAAATGCAATTAGGTCGGATTTGCATATGGCTAACGGTCACACAGATGGCGAACAGTAAAAAAAGGCGCCGCCATCTTTTTGGAGGGAAACAGCCAGTCGGCAGCGGTGGCGGCCATTTTGTCTGTGGCTGTGCCAGCCAGATGCTCCTGGCGCCAGCAATATGACAAAAGTGGGGCAGATTGGCATCGCCACCCCATAAAGCTCTCTTAAATTAACAAAGGCTATAACACAAGGTCCAACAGACAGCAATACAAAATGCCTGAGACTAATTCATGCAAATAATCGGGTATATTTGTTCGAGAGTGGGTTTGCTAACTAAATACTTCATAAGCAACAGCAGCCAAAGTATATAATGCACCATTAATTATATTAAAACTGTATTAATATTCCATAACTATTCATCCATTTCCAAAATCTGTCTTAACATTAAAGATCATGTACTCATAAAACCATTGTTTGTTATTACACTAGTATTAATAAAGGATGCACCAATCCATATTGTGCATCATTTCCAATAAGATTCTGATATCAGAGCTCTCAGTTCTGACTGATACAAAATACCAATCTGATATTAATAAATAGGTGGTGGGCTTTAACACATGGTCATGCGAAATAATGCTTTCTGATTGGCTGGCAGGTATTCATTAAACCCTTATATTAGACATAGTTCAAACTTTGTTCATGCTTTCCATATCAAACATTTAACCGTAATAAGTAAAATAAATAACGGTTTCACTGTCGTGCAGCTAATTGAAAACAAGAAAAATATTTGATGGATATAGCATCTGTCCTTAACCTTAATTGGTTTAGGCCACAGGTTCCCAACCCAAGTCCTGGATATTTTATTTTTTCCCCTACTCTTAACACATCTGATTCAACTAAAGAGCCAATTAACAGCCCTTCCTGAGTTGATGTGAGTGTGTTCAAGCTGGGTTATCAGTAAAATGCTACATTAAATTATCAATTGGTGTGAATGAGCACATGAACATGTATGTACACAGTACCCCTTGATGGACTAGCATCCCATCCAGGGTGTATTCCCATCTTGTACCCAGTTACTGAAAATGAATGAATGAATTTAGTAATTTAGTTCGGTGTCATCTCTTACTTGTGTGCTGTGTTCATGTGTGAGAACTGGGTAGTGTAGTTAATATCACACATATTCATGTCAGTATATTGGAAAATGTGTTAAAAAGATGTTAATGCCCACACTTTAGGTTTATTTCTACTGTAAACTGGTAGGATACTGAACAGTTACTCACCTTAGCTGAAGTTTGAATTCACTTTATGAGCAGCCATCACTGTTCTTCTGGGTGCTCCTCAGTCTCTTATGCTCTGTCTCTTGTTAAGTCCACACCTTGTTTAGGAAGCAGAATGTGTCCCTTTTGCTGACTATCTTGTGAGCTAGTTGGTTGTGGCTATTACGGAGGAAGCAGAGTGAGTTTCTTGTGCAGAATTGTGGAGCACAGCGGGACATGATACAGCTTCTTTCCTCTTTCGAAACTTGCCACTGAATAGGCAATGAGTTGCTCTGGGGGAGGAAGTCCATCCTTGTAGATATTTGAACGATTTTTTTTGCCATACAGAGGTGGAAGGTGACATGGACGGACACAAGTAGAGAAATGGCGCAAAAGTGGGGGAAACACAAAGCGAGGACCTTTGCCATCTTCAGGAAAAAATAATTGAGGCCTGTTTGGATTGTAGAGGTTGCTCCAAAATAACAAGGCCTCGAGGAAAACCAGACACGCAAACACAATCAGATGTGTAGATGTGTGGTAGTCATGAGTGTGTGTGATTGTGCGAGAGATAGCAGTATGTCAGTATGTATTTGTATGTGTGTCAGTGTGTATGACCATGTGTGTGTGGGAGGTCATCTGGCCTGCAGGCTCAGGGCTAGGTTGGGTGATCCAGCATCAGTCTCTCTTTCCCTGTATTGATTTCTCTCTGTGCTCTGAGCTCCAGAGGTGCTGTTGACCGAGCGGGGTTCAGGATGCTTCTCAAGCCCATGACGCCTCACCCTGGCTGCCCTCGGTGCTCTCCCACCCTTCCCTGCGATGGAGAGACGGACTTGCAGAGGAGGAAAAGAGCCGGTGGCGATGTTGGACTTCATCTCTGCCTCCCACTCTTTTTTTTTTCTTCTTATCCTCTCTACAGAACAAAATGGAAAACAAAGAAGAGAGGATTCAGAAATCAGCGTTTTGTCTCAAAGGGCTTCATGAAAATGATCATTCTTCATTCGTGGTTAAGTCTACAATCACCTGTAATGTATACATTGTACACACTTTTCACATGCTTACAGCTTGGGTGTAGTGGTGTGATTTTGTGGTCAGTTTGTGGGAGCAGTATGGAGATGGAGGGGGTAGAGGGGTGTTGTGGGGCTATCTGGGTCTTTCAGACACAGTAACTCCATTCATGGGGCACAGACATGGGTGTTAACTCCCCGTCCGTTTGGGACAATGGAGCCTGGCTAACATTTACACTTTCCTCACCCCATTGTTAGCTCAGTCCTAGGCTCAGTTATTGTACTTAGTGTGGAAGGATGGGTAGATGGATGAAGAAATGGAGGCCCTGGAGGGAAAATACAAAGTAGCAGAAAGTGGGGGGACGTTTATGTGTTTGTCAGTCAAAAAGGGGGCAGTTTTGTGCTCCTGGATTTGAACTTGACTTAGAAGCAAGTGGTAAAATAAAGAAAGAGATATATTATGGTTTGAGGACTATGTGGGTGTTTTTTCACTGCATGTAGAACTGTAGTTTATTTTCCACTGACCTGACAGAAAACTGGAACATTAGCTAGTGTGACTGTAAAACGTAGACAACATGCTTCAATTAGCATTGTTTCAACACTGTTTCAGGTAAAAAACAGTGCTGCTAGTTGCAATACCAATCTTAAACAGGTACCACAACCCACACAGCTGGGACCTTTAGAATTGAAGGAGTGGAAAAAAGTATTTTTCAGTGTCAAAATTGGCACATGAACTAACAACATGTATTACAACATGGACTATGACAGTGGTACACATTATAGCCTGTTATAGCCTGCATTATCCATAAAGCCACATTAGCTACTTCACAATGAGACATGGAGAAAGAAAGAAGAGACTAAAGAAGTGAGAGAAAGAGAGAGAGAGAGAGAGCAGTTTCAGACACAAGGATAGGGTGTGAATCACAGGAGTCCTACTGGGCCTTTGGCTTTCTGTTTCATCTGGAACTGAAATGAAATGAGTGACTAGTGTGAGACATCTATCTCTGATAGCATCTAGAGGATACAGCAAGAGCTGATAGTATGAGAGAGAGACAAAGGTGGGGAGAAGAGTGAGAGAGAGGGGGGTAGTAATGGGAGATCACAGTATACATGATAACAACAAAAAAACCCTAAGGGTTCAAGAGTTTAAGTAAATCAAATGGAAAGCTTCATGGCACAAAGTAGTGCTCCCGATGCTACAGTTCTGATGCATTTAGGAAGCTGCGAGTACATTAACATTTCAGCATCTTCTTTGCCTCAACTGAGATGAACAACATGAGCACCTCAGAGGTGGCCGAGTCAGTCCCAGTGCACAGATTCTCTCTCTCTCTCTCTCTCTCTCTCTCTCTCTCTCTCTGTGTCTGTTACTCACACACGAACATGTACACACCGCTCTTCGCTCTAACTGCTCTTTATTTGTTTCCCCTATGGTTAACTCTGACAATTTGTCACCATAGCAACCTCCCCTCCTCTTCTCTGCATCCCTCATACCAGGCCTGAGGTGAAACTCACCTCAGGGGGCGAGTGAGCGAGAGAGTGAGGGAGAGAGAGACAGAGATAAAGAGGAAGACGGAAATGAATGGACAAAGCAAAAGATGGGATGTGTGTGTGCGTGCGCGCGCGCGTGTGTGTGTGTGCGTATGTTAAGTGGTTTATCTCAGCATATTTCATAGTGCTTGCTGATGTAGGCATAGAATACCAAAAAACACGGTGAATCAAGTACCTCTAAGATGAGTATAACTGCACAATTTGATAAAAAAAAAAATTTCAAAAAAAGTCTAGCCATGTGCCACTTCCTAATAACTCACACAATAACTCACACAACTCAATTTGTGTACAAATGTTTACAAGGATGAAGGTTAATGTTAGGGCTGTGGTTAGCATTTGTACCTCTTCTTACAATTTAATTCATATGAAATGGAAAGGAAACCACCCGCGTCACTCTTGCTCTCTGTTTAATATCTGAATAATGTTTGATGAGATCAGGTTTCAAAATTTATGCCATTAAAAATTATGATGCTGTTTTGATATTTTGGGAATTATTTCAGAATACAGAAGAATCGATATAGTTATAGGGATGTGACGATCAGATGATCGAGATCGACACATCGATTAAAAAAAAGCAACAACTGAATTGAATCAAGGCAAATCAATCGATTATAATTGATTATAAATTGAGCACTCTTGAATAAGGATGGACAAACCTTGTGTAAATATAATTTATATTTTTAAACTCATGTGTAATAAATGAATAGCATAGCAGGGAGATTTGCCTGTAACTTTGATACATTTAAAATAGTCCTTCTCTACGTCACCATCATTCCTCAATTAACGATAGATTTTGTGGTATCATCAAATATTGAATCATTGCCTTAAGAATCTGAATCATATTGTATGGTATCATGTGCAAGATTGAGGTTTACACCTGTACATGATATTCCGATATATGATAACATTGTGATTCACTGATTCAGGTATCAGGGCTTCTACAACTGCACTGTGATAAGAGTATAACACTGTGATAACAAGTAACAGATTATTGATTGGACCTTTAAAGCTATTTTTGTACAAATCTCACTTCAAATTTCATTTTCTGAAATTAGAGTTTTTGTAATAAAACTCCATATTCATATTTCTGTGTTGTTAGAAATTTTTTATGTACCATTATCTACCAAGATGTCTTCAAGGACAGTGCTAGGAGATTTTTGCCATTTTGCCCATTGTTCCAACTCTTTACAATGTTTCAATGCTTTTAAAAATGGTGAGAAAGACATATTTGTGACAGATATTGGTGGAGTCAGAAACAGTAATAAACTTGACAGATAAACAGATTAATCAGAACCAATCAATCCTGGGTGTCTCTGTTCTCGACAGCGCTGATCTGGCAGACTGAAATGCAGAGCTTAACCACACACACTATTGATCAGAAGAGCTCGTCTACAGCTGAGTGTTTAGAGCCGGCAGCAGCAGCAGTGTTCTCTACTCACCCCAAAAACGGCCTAACGCTTCACGCTCGCAACATTACAACCCAATCAGAGACATGCAGCAACTCTGAAAGAACAGGGCGCTCTACGTTGTAGAGTAGCCAAAAAGAACCTATACGGCAGATCATTTGTTCCAAAAACCTGACGATTATTATTGGTTGTTGTTTTGTATAAGAGTTTATTTTTTGTGGATGAATTGTGAATGTTTAAGTGCAAATTTTGTTGCATTTGATGGATGTTTTGGGAAGCCAGAAATGGTATCACTGCTTTCAAATGCAGGATAAACCTGATTTATTTCCTAAATCAGATTTTTAGTCGGAGTGTCTGTGTTGCGTATTACATGTGAGTTTTTTGGACTGTAGTTGCATTTACTGTAGTTGATTTACATAATATCCACCTTGGTTGTTATAGTAACAATGCAGGACCACGTATGCTGAATACTAAGGCACAACATTACAGATTACGTTATTATGCGATACATAAGAACAATGTTCACTCACAATCCTGTCACAAATTGGTTGCGTACACCATGTTTGTAGCTACTACATTTAGACAATGTTCTGCAATGTAATGACTTGCGTCAAATTACATATTGCAGATTGAACTGATGCCCTGAAATCTAAGTAAAAAAAATGCATATCTAACAATTTGGGTTCAGATTTTAGCTACCAATTTGACTAAAGTTCCCACAGTAAACCTACTGTATGTTCAGCTGCTTTATCATACAATAGGTTACAGTGTTAGCTGTAAGGTGGTTCTACAGTGTAGTTCTCTGTAGTTTTCCCAGCAAAGTCTTTGCACTATCCTCAAAAACAAACACATTCATGTATGCCACTACTTTGTTTATCTAGCTCTCTATAGACAAAAGCTCCCAGAGCATGGGAATCACCTGCGCCTGTGAAATCGTTACCAGTATCCCTTCTTCGCCTCATTTTCTCTCAAAAGCCTAGAGAGAAGGGCTATTCAACTTGGAGGCTGTATGCTCAATCCACTCGCTGTTTTAACATCCTATACATTCCCGTACAAAGCACGCACTGATTCGCACTAAGCATCCTCGCATTGAACTAATTAGAGGGAGTCCTCCTGTTCTTCATTTCCATTTGAATTTGGACAGAAAAGCTAGAGAGGAGGCGGGGTGAGGCAGACGCAACACGCTGGCTCGTATTAACTCAAAAGACGGGCTTGTGTCTTTGAGTTTTCCAGGAACATGAAGAAGGGTAAACAAGGCATGGAGGAGCTAATTGAGCGTGACATGGCTGTGAGTGCGTTCTACAGGGGGAACTGTGGTGAAAAGCTCTGAACGCGAACGCTGCCTGAGGCCTTGCTTTAACGCTAATGACGACTGCATTATGCTAATACGGAAGCGTCAGTGAATCAAAAAGGACAGAGAAGCTTTTTAAGCTTTCAGCGGCATGTTTACGAGGCACCTTTGATAGAATGCACTGGTGGATGTTCTTCTAATTCAGCAGGTTGACAGTACGAAGCAATAAAAGTGCCAGATAAAGACTGAGAGGAAGTTACTGATGTTTTATACAGGTGCTGATATGTTCCCGGTGGATACAAAAGTAAGGACGATCTACTAATGTTGCCTAAAAGACAGATATTAGGATTCAGTACACAACTCCTTACAACCTCTTAGGATATTGTGTGTGTTTTCAAGTATACACTGTGTCAACAGTAGACCAGGCATCATGTTATAGGAACTAAACTGGAAGTTCTCCACAATCACTGTTGTTCTAGATTAGATGCTACTTAGAACAAAAATTGTCTTACTTTATATACTTCACATTAGCTTGCGACGTTTATTTTACACCATATTGTGCTTATTTGAATTAAAAGAACATGATGTCTCTAAACACTCTCTGACCTTCTAAATATTGATGCTTTATGTCTAAATTGACTATTTGTAGGAGATGCTTCAAGCATAACTCTTAATTTATAGCATGAAAAATGTATTCATGGCAAACCTAACTGCTTCTTAAAAATCAATTTTGAAAGCTAAATGTTTTGGCACCACTCTCTAGACATTCAATATTCTTATTTTAACCAGGAACATAAAATAAAAGCAGAAAAATTGTCTTTATGGATTGTGGAAATTATTTCATACTTAATCATTTACAACACTTTAATTTTCAAACATCCTATTGCTTTATAAAGCTCTGTAACAATGATTACATATTAGACATCTACTATAGCTACTACGTATGAGCATACACTCAGAAAAAAATGTTGTGACAATTAATGTCAAATGACAACTAGTCCCTGATTTTTTTTTTTTACCTCTTTCAAGGTCCCATGTAAAATTGAATGAGATCATTATTCTAGGTGCATTGTCACGCTGTCAGTCCTACATCTCTTCCACATTTAACGATGGCTAAATTTTAAATCAGAGATTTGGAAACTCCCCACCTGACCCCCATCTCTGCCTTTCACACATGTACACACCCTCTATTGGCCACAGATTATGGACATAGATCACAGATCTTATTCAGTGTTCCACAGAAAGACATTCCAGCTAAGTTGCTATGTGTTCCACTAACAGAGCCAGCCCCCTTGTGCTAGTCTGAGTCTCTGTCTCACTCCTAGATCAGTCTGTCTCACCCCTCCACCCCCAACACACACAAATCATGTACAAGGCCAAGTTTAGCTGCAGACTGGACTAGTGAGAAAAGCATGCATTTGAATAAAACAGAAATTTGGTTTCAGTTTTTTGTCCTAGCAGCAAACACGTACATATTATATTCAATATTTATGATAAGAGTATGAATAATTCCATCATGTATGATCACTTTTATACTTAAGACCTTGCATGTGTGCTAGCTGTCTGACACAGTCAGGTGTCTGTCACTAACCGTGCGTTCTGTCTCACTCTCCGTTGCTCAGACAGCTCGTTAATTTGCACAGCTTCGATATTCTGTTTTGCGCCACGTATATATTAGAATTGTGATGTGACCCTTACAGGCTGTGCGACTGTTTCGCGTCTCGCTGGGCGTGGGAAAAAGGGCTACACTCTTTTCACAGCTGCTTCTCCCTCTGCACCCCACCAGCAGAGGCCCAAATGCACCCTCGCCCCCCGTCTCCCGTCTTCCCCCGTCCCTCACCCCCATCTTTTCCATTCAGCCTCCAGTCTGCTCCCTTTCAAAAAGCCCCCACCTCCCTCCTTCGCTCATCGGCCTTCATAAATACATCTCATTATTCAAGCTCTAGTTTGCATAGAAATGTTAAAGAGGCCAGCCTCCTCCAGCTAAGCCTGCCGCTGCTAAACAACACTGCACTTTAAATAGGCTCCTTTACTTTTTCTAATTTTTTTTTTCTTTACTTACACACCAGACACATTTATTTTCTTTTCAGTTTCGACTTTGTTTTCTATCCAAAATGCCACTTTCAGAACTTCATTTTTACTCCCTGCACTTTTTCATATACTTGAAAAGAAGTGCGAAATTACTAAGGGATAAACAAAAAATAAATTGTAGCATCTTTCCCCTGAGGAGTAGTGGGTGTGAGGTGAAATTAGCCCTCTTCTGTTCCACAGTAGGCACCCTGCTGTACACCCTCCCACACCGGCACTTCCCCATTCACCAAATTCATTTAGAGAGATTTATTTCCTCTCACACCTCATAATGTAGAGGGCATAATTTAAATCAACTTATGAGCACAGAGCTGCAGAGCATCATATGCATACAAAGCTCGAGGGGGAGAAAATCCTCTCGGCCAGTCAGACAGCTTCCTCTCCCATTTCGAATTATATACTTCACAAGTATAAAATATGACCATGCTTTAGAGCCAGATTTGGTTTTTATATTCAGCATGTCCTGCTCTAAAATAGACCAACTGTATTTTTTACAAGCCATTAATTCAAAACCAGCTAAAATTTTATGGATATTGTGTGGCCTGTTGAATGCCTGTTTGTAAACTGAATTTATAGAGCGCCTCCAAGCTTGTTAAACTCTCTGTTTCACGGCAAAATATTTTATTACTGCTAAACTCTGGTACTACAGTAGATCATAAAGGGATGTAATCATCGGTGTAGTTATAAGAAATGCACAGTTTGCTCCTAGACAGATTTAACAGCTACAGCATGTTCAGATTTAGCATCAGATCAGAGTGATGTGATTTGATTTCAGGAAAAAATCATTTCATTTTTGTAAGAAAACATGCAAACACTTATCCCATCCATAAACCTAACCTTAACCTTTGTAATGTTTCATATGTGAGATGATGTTGGTTGCATGTTGATTACAGCACTGACATAACCATCCCTAGAGCAATATTTCCAAAGAAAACCCTTATTAATGAGGCAACTTGAAGGTGTAAGTAACTTCTGAAGGACTATAACTGCTTTGGGGCTGATACTTTTTTCGATTTAAAGTTGCACACAAACATACAGGTATGTTTGAGGCAGAGGATATGGAACAAGAACTGTGTGTATAATATAGATATTGTAATATCTATATTTTACAGTTTTGAACATAACACAAGTGCACATTGTGTTAAAGAACATTACTTCACTATGACAATGTTCCAGCACAGAAATGTAGTGCTGGAAAATTTGTAGCAATTGTTACAATTATCTGGGACACGTTTCCCAAAACTCAAAGTATACTTCAGATCTTATAACTCGTATAGAGATTGTTCACAGTGATGCTCGTTCTATCATATAATAATAATCATCTTTGTGCTATGATTCTCTTATAGAAATATATACAACTAATATTCTTATTTACAATTAGTCCTAACTATAATAACTGTACACATCTGGAAATGTTTGAACAATAGGAACTACAATATTGAAGCCCAGGTCTAGGAAATGTCTGGACACTGCATATAGTTCATATAGTCTCAGATCTAAACACAAAGTAAACTCTTAAAAACATTCATGTAGAACTGTTTAATCTGTGGATGGTACTATTTGCTTGAACATTAGTGTATGGAGAAAAGACAGAGAGAGACAGAGAGAGAGAGAGAGAAAGAGACAGAGAGACAGAGAGACAGAGAGAGAGAGAGAGAGACAGACAGACAGACATATATATATATATAGAGAGAGAGAGAGAGAAAGAGAAAGAGACTGAGAGACTTAGAGACAGACAGAGAGAGAGAGAGAGAGAGAGAGAGAGAGAGAGAGAGAGAGAGAGAGAGAGAGAAAGAAAGAAAGAGAGATGCAACAAAGAACATCTTCCTCAAATCAGTTGGCAGAATGAACTTGATTTAAGATCAATAAGTGTAAAGAATAGAAAAAATAAAAGGGTTACAGACCAAACCGATGCTGCTTTTGATTGCTTTTGATTTGAAGCTGTCAATTTTGATTGTGGAAGCTGAAATATTTTGAAAACCAGACAATGTAGACCATTGCAAATATTTTATAATGGCTTTGGGAAATAATTAAAGCTCCTAATTTGCAATGTTACATTTTCATCAGTAATGGGATTTCTCTTCAGCTTTGACTAACCTCATACAAAGTTTGCAAGATTTGTGGATAGTGATGTCATTGGATTTCACTGATAAGCAACTCATAAACAAAGCTGCAAGCGCTAACTCCACCTCCTGTATTAACTTTTCATATAATTAGCTTGGTGCAGATTTTCTATGAATTCACAATGACAGTAAATGGACTAATGATTAAATGGCTCTTTGCCTTTATAAAATAGGTTTAACACTGCATGTCAGATTGTTCTAATTAAACACAGCACTCCTATTATTCAAAGTAATCCAGTCATTATGATGTAGATAGTTTTTACCTTTAATGTAATGTTGAGCCCAGTCAAGCATCTGAAGAATGATCTTCTTGACTTGGCAACAAAACTAAAATTACAAAAAGAATAAATGCATTAAAATAGATATAATATAATTAAAGTTCATTAGTATGTATTTGGATGATTAGAACTTTGTTTCTGTAAAACCTTTTAATAAAAAGTGCTTCTATTAGAAGTGTTTCTGAAAAACACATAATAATCCATACTTCATCCTATATATAATCCAAAAACTTTTTTTTTTATTTTGAGGAAAGCAAAAATATTTTTTGGTTCTGCATTGATTTTACAGACACCCACATGCTGTTCACATTATGCCATTCCAAAAACACACAAAAATAAACATATAGAATAAGTGACCTTAAAATAAAAGTTTTGTAGTTTTAAGGCCTCAGAAAAAGTTAGGATTTTTGCATTTCAGGAATATATGAAGGTTTTATTGAAGCTTATAACACCCTTAAACAATTAAACACTATCACACCACAATCTACAATCTTCCCATACAGTATATTATCACAGGCTTCACTATGCCACCACTGCACACTTTTCCAATACGCTCTGCATGTTTTTCAAGCACAATGATCCTGCTATTATAAGTCTTACTAAATATAGCTGACTTCACACAAAAGCTGCTTCACAATTTGACATACTCACATAATACCACATATTATCTTTTCGAGCTAAAAGTACACCATCTCCTTCATACTGCACTGTCACACTTCTTTCGTGTAGCTCCTTTGATTTACTGTTGAGATGCAGGTGAATGCAGGCAATGAGAGAGGATGTCTGGACTACAAGAGTATTTGTACAAGCCAAGAGGATGACCTTGCACGATTATTCACACCGTCATTCATTTAATGCACAGCCTATAAACCGTGATGCTGGGCTAAATGAATGACGGTGTCATGCAGGCAATGTACAAAGCAAGGTGTTGTACTTGTGTAGCTGTATATAACGCAGCAGAGTACATCTTTATTAAATATTTTCCCAAGTTACTCCTGGAACCTATTTCCATATTTCTTATAGCAAATGAAGAAATTAGGCTCTGTTTGAAGAAGGAATGGAGGAAGGTAAGAATTTGACTGCCCAAAATCTAGCAGACAATTAAGCTCTGACACACAACAATCACACAATAAGTGTTCCCCTATTGTATATTTCATATTTTCCAATCAGTTGAACAGACTAATATAACACGGTTTATAATTTTGGAAAATATAGAATATGACCTTATGTTGCAATATAAATACACAGTGCTCCTTGATTGATACTGTAAACCAGACATTAGTCAAAATAATATCGTGCAGAAATAATTACAACCGCCTATAACAATGAACCCAAATGAGTCCACTGGAAGCATTAAAATGAGAATATTAAAAATAATAATAAAACTAATGTAGGTCGCTGTCCATTCAGCACTCCACAACCAAATGAGACACGACCTCATGGGCATTTTGATCTACCCTTTGCTCACTGTCAGGTTCTGATCATCCTTTCCATCAACAACACGCCAAACAAACGCGCTGCTCTTCGAAACCCACGTGACTCTCAGGCGCAGACCAATCCGGCGACGCCGTCCGTTATCTCACCACGTAACGGAGTCAGCATCACACATACAAAGATCGACCATAAAACAAAAACGAGATGAAAGACAACGCAACTAAACAAACCGTAGTCTCTGAGGGGATCAACTGCCCTTCACAAGCGCGCGTGATTTAACGGAGCAGCATCAACCATGCAGGCTCCGCGCCACCGTTTTTACATGCATACCTTCTTCCTTCGTTACCTGATTGTACATCTTATCAAAAACCCACGCAATCACATATTTCAAATATGAACACAAGCCTACTCATAAACAACCTATCACTAAAAGCAGAATTCACTTCTCCACCGAGCACCTTAACGAGCACGGGCGAAGCTCGCGCAGCATGTCGGTTCGGTGCCCCCCCCACCTTCCGCCGGTAAATCTCCACGGTTTGTGCGCGGCCCCTCCGTCGGCAGATCTCGAAGTAGGTGGAATTAGTTTCTACATTCGGTTCTCTAGCTTTATGATATTTCATAAACTCATACAGCTAGATAACCAAAGAGAAAAACTAATCCGTGCGTCTTAAAGGGGCCGCCGCGCTCCCGAGGCCGCCTATGCCGTGGTCACATGGTGCCATAGCACTCGGTGTGCGTGTGTGTGTGTGTGTGTTTGTGTGTGTTTGTGTGTGTGTGTGTGTTTGTGTGTGTGTGTGTGCGCGCGCGCGCGCGCCCGCGTGTTTGTATGTAAGGAAAGGGTTCTACACACACTAGCACTGAGGAACTATGATTTAGAACCCAGCCTGCTAGCGTGTGTGTGAGTGTATTCAATATATATATTGAATTTAATATTTGCAGACTCGCAATACAAAACTTGATTTTTTATTAAGACCATGCTAGAACGATGGCCAGCGCGAGCACACACACATCACACACCCAGTGTCGTATTAACACCTACAAGTCCAGCTAAGCACAAATCAACATATTGAACAGTTAATCCAAAACTGCATGTTACTTTAAAATCCATATGAACACACCCCGTACTTACACACTCACACACACACACACACACACAC
>JAQQZR010000018.1:12795183-12809520 GCA_030068235.1 Notoglanidium macrostoma
AGTAAGACAACATGCATGAAGAGGATGATGTGGCCAAAATACTCATTTGCCTAATAATTCTGCACTCCCTGTATAGCCTTGCGTATTCACACCATGTGAAAGTCCACATTTCTACATCAACTCTTCTGTTCACAATAGTTTGGTAACCCTGAAAGAAACCCATGGCAGAGATTAAGCTATTTAAAAGAATGACTAGATATGACCAGAATGTTTCATGACACCATGACAACTATAGACACTTGAGATACCACTTTGACAGCACAGTTATCCACTAGTGCTTGGATTAGCCAGTTAACCTATGCTATGGGTCGTAAAGAGAAAGCACAGAGGAAATTAAAGAGGTCAGCTGAGCTATCTCAGAAAATTGAGCAGCTCTTTTCTAAATCAAGGAAACAAAGTAACGTTAATGTAAGCTGTGTCAATACAATAAAGATAGAACCATTTAGTTGTCATTCACCTCACAGTGGAAAACATCCTCACGCTCTTTATAGACTTGTAGTGAGAACTACACCTTGTAGCACCTTGGTCCTGGAGGAACGTTGTCTCGTTTCACTATGTACTGTATCATCTGTATATGGTTGAAAGGACAATGAAAGCCGCTAGACTTGAACTAATGTTTCTTAGGTTGAAGCTTAAATATGCCTAAAAGTTGTTGTATTGCTGGGTACAGTTTCAACAAGACAAATGACATCTATTTAATCATATATACAATTAAGACAATGTGGATCACAGACAGTTAATTTTATAATGGAATTACTCTGCAAAATGCAAAATATGGATAGGTTTTTGCAGTTTTGTGATTTATAGTTCAAGTATGTCAGTAGGTAGCTGCATGGCATGGTTTCATTAGATATACGCGCTATTTATTTTTCTTTCATATCAAGTGCAAAGAATTGTATACTCAAAACCGTACAATCCTCAGGTGTTGAATTAGCTCTTTCAGAGTTCATTTGAGCCCCACTGGACTCAAATGTAATCTGAAAGAGTGAATACGATACTCTGGGGATTTTAGTATCAATGTAAATAACAAAATACATGATACAAAATATATGTTTGTGTATGGTTGGTTGTGTGCACATGCTAAAAAAGATCCACATGATGAAAAAAAGATGCACCCAATCCACCAAGTTGGATATAGCTCTTAATGTGTGTGAATTAAAATGAGCTAGTTAGCTAGTTAATAAACCTAGCAAGATGTATTCCCCAACAGCATTTGGCTAAGTTAGCTAGCAGGTAATGTTTTGTTTCTTTATACACCTTTGCTAACTGAGGTGTTGTTCACTTCACAGGTTAGTTAACACAGAACAGCAAATAGAACATTTTTTGATTAGCTGTGTCAACTGTAGGCATGGGAAAACTAATTTGTAAAGTAATCACCCAAGTTAGCAATGCTGATGCAAGCACCACCTCAATACGCAACAGTATATAAAGAAAGGTAACATTAGTTGGCTAGCTAATTTAGCCAAATGCTGTTGGGATTTTAGTAGCTTGCTAGGTTCCTTAGCTAGCTAGCTCATGCTAATTCATACATGTTTCTATACACATAATTGGCTAAAAACATTTTCGGATTAGTTGTGTCAATTGTAGACAAATAAAAACGTAAATACTCAAGAAGCATTTCAACAGATGACATATTTACTTTGTCATTTTTTGCCTAGTACTTATATAAATAAATCTATTAAATGTTTCATTGATCAATACATTCATACATTGATTTCATTCATCAATAAAATAATTTTATTTTATAGTCAGTGTTTTAGTATTTTGTCTGATTGACGTTAGAGCATCTGTGAAAGGTTTTTATAAAAAGTGGTTAAGGAGTTCGTAATAACTCTTCTTGGGGAAAATGATTGCACATATAGCTTTTGGAAAGGAAATTTTGTTTGGTTTTTTTTCTTGAGAAACATGTGGCAGTATGCAATACAAATCTCTTTATTACAGCTCCTATTGTTGCAGCTTGGAAATAATTTCCTAATCATATTTCTCTTTTTTTTTGTTGAGTGGTATGATATTTATGCTGTGCTTTATATCAGCAGAAAAACAGACCACATTTACAGACTATTCTTGCTTCTTTGCTTTCCGTTAGAGCGTCACAGTCTGGGTGGTTGCACTCCTCCATAAATCACACCACTATTGCATACTAATGATGCCACATGTCCCATGAAACATTAGAGTCTACACCATCTGTTTTCCTGGAATATAAAGCTCTGTTTTGTGACTATTCATTGGCTTTCTAAACAGGATTGACATAGTGCGTGCATGTTCCTAATGTTTTTTTCCCCAATTTCCCCATAATGCCTAAAATCTGTATCCAATGCCAAACATAGGCTTTCTTTGAAAAGTTCTTATTCGTTCTTCATCCTTCTTAAAATTTCCCTTCATGTCAGTCACTTCTTCATATCGTTTTTCATACGGAAGACATGTTTGCACATTCCAAGGGGCCCTGTGGGGCAACGCAGACTCTGAATGCTCTGTGATTGGCATTCTTTTGTCCAATCTTGCATTCAATCTAGCGCTATTGTCCAAATTGCTGTTTGGATAGCTGGTGGGGGTCGGATGATCAAGAATGAAAAGGGTGACACTGCTAAGCCTACTAATATACAGATTAACATTATATATCATACCTAAGTCTTGCTTGGCCAATGGAAAACCCAAGAGTGATGACTACTGAAATTGTGTTAAATTATGATTTTCTATAGAGGATAGAAATGTGTTGGGCTAATTTTTAAGATCTGACTTAAAACATTTCTCACAGATTCATTCTGTGTCTCCAGAAAAGCACTGCATAATTAAACTAGTCACACTGATAGAAAAAACATCACACATGTGTACTGACACACACCTGCAAGCAAAGGAGCATCAATAGGGTAACCAGATCAGTGTGGTTCAGTTGCAGGTTGGCTGAGCTGCTTTTGAGAGATGTCCACTTCTCTTTCACTGTAGTATCAGTTTCATCTAGCCGATTAATGAGGGAAAAGTTTAGTAACCCAGTCATCTGACTGATTTAGCCATATTACTCATTATAAACAGTCACTTCAGTCAGTGACCATAACATATTTGGGTTAAGAAGAAAAGATTGTTATAGTACTATTTGCTTTTCAAATCATCACTGTATGCCTTTTGGCAGCCACCTGAGTCTCAACTCTCTCAAGAAAAGACCGATTTTTCTCTCCTGGTTTGTAATAGCCTATAAACAAAGGCTATTAAAGGGTTTCATTTCTTTAATGGTTCAGCTTTCACTTTCTGCTCTGACTCCAGTAACACTTTTTCCCAAAATGTTTTTTTTTTTTTATGTGCGCAAACAAGTAATTGTTGGCAATTGGCATGATGTCTCTGGTGGGGAGCCATTTTCAATACCCTGGTTTGTACACTGAAGTTTTGGTGTGGCATCGGTCAGCAAACACTTCTGAATTCATTCTGCTGCTACCATCATGAGTTCCATCATCAATAAAGGTTAGCGAGTCCATTCCAGAAGCAGCCATGCAAGACCTAGCCATGGCACTACCTCCACTGTGCTTGACCGATGAGCTTGTATGTCTTGGAACTTCTGTGTCTCAGTATTTCCAGACTCAAAAGGGAACCCATCCTCATCCCCAATGCGATAGTAAATAATTTTGCTACGTTTGCTACGAATAATTTTTCACGTTCCAATATTTTTGATCACTTGAAAAATGGGTGGGTTCAAACAAAAAGTGCTATTTTCTAAGTTGTTGTAGTTGTTAATATAGATGTATATATCAGGAAATAAAAGCTGAATCATCTCATATTTATCTTTTGACCTCAAACCTAAATATCTTCAGTGTATACGCTACACAGTAGCAGTAGTTATTTTAGTATAAACTAAAAGAACTGACCATTCTGTTCCAATACTTTCAGAGGAGAGTACATAAGAACTATACAATTAATTGTATATACAGAATGCATTTATTATTGTAAATATTGCAAAGACAAAAATAATTTTATACTAATCCTGGCTATACAACTGTCATCAGTGAAATATGGTTTGTTTGTGTGGGATATAAGACCAAATGATTTGTACTGATGCAGATGCTAGGCATCTTGGGAAAAAAAAAAATTTCCAGTAGTGAAACTTTTGTAATATGAAAGACTTGGTTAAAATGCAAATGTACACAAGACACCCATATGCACAGACATAACATTGGAGCAGATTATATAGCAAAATATTTTCAATATACTACAAAAAGGTTATGAAATGTATTTCAAACATAAAGGAAAAATAGCAGTCCTTTTCAGTGGGTGGTAAATATAGTTCCTTGTAATTAAAGTTGCACCTGCAGTTTGACAGGCGTACGAATAATACAGCAGGCACGGTTCAAAACATTTCTCTACAATAATATATGTAGATGATGTGGTTGTGAGCAAGGAGTGTATTGTAACAGACGTCATGACATCATGCTTTGGAGAGAGGCTGAGAGGCAAGATGTTGTTAAAGAGGGAAAATGGAGACCAGGGAGATGAAAGGGATCAAACAAGCATTAATTGGCCTCTTAACCAGTGCGAGGCTGCCAGCATTTCATTTCATTGTCAGGCTCAACCAAGGTTTTTATCAAAGGTGGGGGGATATAGCCCTTGCCATTCTGTCCACACCGCTTCAGAGATGGTAAAGTGGAGTTTCCCACAGAACCAAGCAATGAGCTCATACTTTACTCCTGCTGAAGGAAAGGTGATGCAACACGGCAGAAACTTCAGTTATGATGAGCATCACACACAGACCTGGGCTAGTATAAACATACCTGCACACACATATTGCAGCATATTTGCAGTATTTTTCACAAAATGGAAATGTATGAAAAAGGATTTGAGGGCAAAAGTTTAATATCTTTGCCTATTTGGGTTCCAGCTTGCTCACACATGCACAAAATAAAAAAGCGGGTAAAGAAAAAGCCAGAGATAAACACAAATACATCAATGCACCTTTTAATATATAATAACCTACAAATGTAAATAAACTGTACAGTACTATCAGTCCTATCAGAGAAGATAGCAAGCCTAGTTTAAACAAGACTACAGGCTGCAGATTAGACATTCAGGCCGTCTTCCATGTCACCATAGCAACCACAGCAAAACACTGAAACAGAGAAGCATCAGACATGTTATTCATGTTCTGACAAATCTCTTTTGCAGCAAAATTGTTTTCTGTTCTTTGATAAAAATGTAAGAGTTGGCAAATTGCAAATGTAAGAGTTGGCAAATTGCTATGATACAAAAGAAATAAAATTATAATAAATAATATGTGGTGTTTTTGGACAAAACTCTGCTTCACATTGAGACACTTATTTTTATTATGACACCCCACACCATGTGATTTATTCCTTACGTAATGCTAGGTACCCTTCAGTAACTGCACTGGTGCTCTGCACTATATTATATCCTGGTCAATTCATTATACTCATTTATTTGTACATTATTAGTGTACAAGAGATGTTATATATCTTCTTCTATGTGTCAGGTAAGCAGGTAGGCAACTGATATAAAAGCAAGTGAGCTTTACTAAAGCGAGCAAGCAGACAAAATCCAAAAACGTGATCCCAAAGCAGCGTCAAAAAACAGGAAGAGTTCAAAGATCCAGTTAAACAGATATATCAAAGACTATGGCAGGAATCATGGTCAAAACACAAAGTCAAAACCCACAAACACTGTGACAAAGAACTAAAGCTTGGTAACGCTGTGACACACTTGACTATACTTTGCAAACTAAACGTGAAACACAAAGTCCTTAAAAGCAGTGGTTAGTGATTAAAAAACAAACCCAAAACATGTGCAAACACTTAAAACTCAGGAGACTGTGAGCGAGATGGTGCTAGAGGGTGCTGGGAATCGCAGTCCCAATCGAGATTGCTCGGAAACGGAGTGTGTGGCAGGGTGCTGAGACTGCAGGACAGGTGGCTGTGGTGACGTGACACTGTGAAGGACTCACATATAGCAACTTTAGCTGCTATCTTGCTAATTCCTGCTAACGAGGAGTATTATAAACAGTAAAGAATGTTATTTTATAATTCCTGCCTGGCAAAAAACATTATCATGCTAATAAACTGTTCACAAACAGAAGGTGCTAGACTTTTTTACTGCCATGAAGAATGTCTAAGCATAGATCTGCACTACAATCCACAAGAATTGCACTAGTGTCAGTTTAAAAATAAAGAAGTATTACAACAAGGCACTTATAAGTATATACATGTATATCAGAAATAAGTGTCGCCTCGAGTGTCGTCTCTCAGTCACTTAAATACAGTGGCTTTGAAACTGAGAAACTGAGGCATACTGTACATTTTCTTACGTTAATATTGCATGTGCGTTGAGAATCTCTGTACAGATTTGAGCATTGATTTCTCCACTATTGATTTCTTAGAGAGTCAAGTCTGGGTTACTACACTGCTGTCTTGTACTCACGCTAACCTCTCTGCTTGAACTCAACACTAACCATAGACTTATGTTCTATTTAAGTTCTCAGCATCTCTCTCCATCCTGAATTTACCCCACCATGGATTTTGTGTGGGAACATAAACGGCCGCTTGTGTATCACCGAGGCAAAGGCAGTCCCAGATGATGATGAGCATTACAACTGTACAAAGATAGGTCATGCATCAAAGGGCCCAGCTGCCATTGAGGGGAACTTCACACACACGGTGACTCAACTGAAGCGTACTCTCACAAGAGCTGCTCACGATGTGAATACTAAACACCCCTGTACCTCAGAGCCTAATTGGGGGTTTTGCTGTGTGTTGTGTAAAATGTGTGTGTGGGTTGGGGGTGTGTGTGTGTTGGGGATGGGAGGTTGTAATTTCATTAAGCCCCTCCCCCTGTCTCTAAAGCACACACACACGCACTGCACAGATGTGCCCTAAGTCAGGGTTACAGGTTACATTTCCTGAATCAGGAAAATCATAATTTGAAGTAATTATGTCTGTATATTAAAATTTATAAGCAAAGCATTTAATATACAGACATATATTGCAAATGTTTACATCCCATAGGACAAATAAATAGGCATTAGGGAAATGTAATTTATAGAAGTGAAGTATTTCATGTGTTATGTTCAATTCAATTCAATTTTATTTGTATAGCACTTTTAACAACAGACAGAAGTATATAGATTCTGAATATAAACTTATGAATCTATAAATTTATCTATATATATCCCTAACGAACAAGCCTGTGGCGACGTTGGGAAGGATAAAAATCCCTGATGTTTCACAGATGTTCCTTCATTATAACAAGCAACAATTTTTTTTTTACAATAGTGTACTGCATGTCAACATATTGATAGTGAATACATGACTTTTCTTTTCTAACCGTGCGAAATGTTATAAATAAAAATGTTATTTTTCACATTTCTGTAGATGAATTGTGAAATAGGGGATAAACATGGGTTCTTTTTATCCTTTCAAAAACCATGAGGTATGCCATATATGTAATAATACAGGAGATTGCAGGAATCATTAAAGGCATTTAGCAGACGCTCTAAACGAGAGAGACTTACAGAAGTGCTTTATTAATAACATGTCCTCATGTTAGTTCACCACGGCAGACACTTAAAGTTCCATCCGCCTAAAAACCATGTTGGAGAGGTTAGTACAGTATGAAAAGAAAACTCAAGGCAAATATGATTTTTTAAATAGATTAACAAACTGCTAATTCAAGCACTCTTTTATACTATCTCTCAAGCTCTCTGTGCATATTTTAGATAAATAACTTCAAAACATGAATATAACCTCTTAAAATCTCTTAGAAACAGTACT
This sequence comes from Notoglanidium macrostoma, assembly GCA_030068235.1. NCBI lineage: Eukaryota > Metazoa > Chordata > Actinopteri > Siluriformes > Auchenoglanididae > Notoglanidium > Notoglanidium macrostoma. Next base: position 12,802,944 of record JAQQZR010000018.1, read on the forward strand.
TTTGCTCTTCAAACACATCATAACTACACTTTACCTTTAACTGTAATCATTAAAATACTTCAAACTAATATTATTTTTAATTAACGTATAACATCGCTCGTACAAAAAGTAGCCATTTTTTACAGTTCAACTTTGTAAAAAAAAAAAAAAATAGATTGGTGCTTGAAATTCTTTCAATGGTTAAATACATGCTTTATTAGATTCTATGTTGAAAAACACATAAAGCTTCATTTTTAAGAGTTACAAGGACTAAATGACACCCAGTTACCACTTATAAGTAACTTTACAATTACAAATTGTTTGGAAATTATAGTCATGAATTAAGGCTTTGGGAAGGTGAAGGGAAAGTTTTTTGGGTTTTTTTGGTCATTATTTGGTAACTCAGATCTGACTGCTAGACTGCAAAATGTTACACACTTGCATATTTGCATACAGTTGCATTCAGTTACAGGAGCATAAACAACTGCTCAAAAATGTTTTTGAATAAACAAAAAGATAAGAAAATGGCACACAAGCCTAGCAGGACTACCATTTGAATAGTAGAAAAAAAAAAACCTCACAAACAAAACAATGCTTACACAGTTACTGGGTACAACTCTGACTTCACACATTGCTCAACTTCAAATGGGTTTTCAAAACAGCCTCGCACTTTTCTTTCAGTTATTTGAGATCTTTTGTGGGTTCTCACAGTAAAGCCATTTTCTCAACAGCAAAAGCAGCAGCTCTGAGCTATTACTCATGCAGGCCCACACCTCATGCAGATGAAGCCCAAATTAAAATCTAATTAACATTTGCCATTTGTTTAAGCCTCAGCCAGGATTGCATGCTGGAGAGCCCTAGTTCACACCCGTCCTCATTCGTCTCCTAAACGTTTCCTCTGTCGCTGACAAACGAACCGAGCAAAGTCAAATGAATCTGAAACGACGTGGCGTAAACCAGACATTCGTCGTCGTCGTTGTTTTTAATCTGCTGGGTGAATAGACACAATGCGTAAATGCCTAAACATGCTGTTTCATTGTGCACAAATGCTTTCATTTCTCCTTCCTGATCTCCTTTTGTAGATTTCAGAGGCAAATTGCTGCACAAATTGTGTTAGCTGGTCTGTTGGGTGCTATATTAACCATGCCTCAAGATCCTTGCACCTACTACTTACATGGCTAGCTCAGTATAGTGTTCATAGTAAACTAAAGAATAAACACTTTGAGAACCACAGCACAGAAAACACTCATATTCCCATTAACGGAGTCAAAGACATGCCTACTTGTGGACTTGAAGCCACACTTTCTGTGGTCTGCCCTCTGCAGATAGTCCTTATTGGTCCTCTAAATGCAAAAATAGAGCATTCATTTTCATTTTAATGACAAGAACTGGAATCAGTCACCAGGTTGTTGAACATTTAATGACTGAAACATTGCACAGATGCTCAGCCTGGTGCTAACAAGCTATACAACCGTGGCATGTACAGCATATTTGGTCTAAGAAAGGCCATTTACTGTGAACTCGGAGTTAGCAAACAGCGTTGTTCAGGGATGTCAGCTTTTCCACTACTAGACAAGACAGAAACAACTAAAAGCATATGATTTAATTAACGTGTTAGACCGTATTTGAGAGCTTGAACCAGACAGCTGATGTATTGCATTGTGCACTGTTTCAAAAGTCATTCTTTAAATTATAAATCCTCTTTGCTTTCATTATTTTCAAATGATTCATTAAATCTATAAAGGCTATTCTCTGACATTTGGTTTTGACTTCATTTTGCACCATTCTCCAGCTCTTTTGTTTCAACCCATCGTCTCTCTCAGGTCAGTTGCGTGTGACTAGCTGCCTACTCCGGCCTATGGGTCCACTTATTATTGTTTCTGTGATTGGAGATGAAGAGAAATTTTGACATTTTGAAAAGGTGGAGAGTCACACTGTGTCGGAAGAATCACTGTGTGATGGAGCAGAAATAAAAAAGACAGAAAAAGTCATTTTTCGCAATATACATAATATAAAGCGTCTTTCATAGGTATTCACCCCCTTGAACTTTTTCACATTTTTAGTGTTACAACCTGGAACTGAAATGGACTTCACTTGAATTATATGTTATCAATTTATATAAAATGCCCCCCCCCGAGTGAATTAAATTACTTTAACTGGTTAATCAGAAGTGACACAGTGAGTTAAATGGAGTCGGCCTGTGTGCATTTAAGGTGTCAAGTGACCTCAATATAAATACACCTGTTCCTGGAAGAGTTTTTTAGAGTACATACCTAAACAAACATGATGAAGGCCATGCAGCTATCAGACACATCCCAGACAAACATCTGGAAAAAAAGTATCAATTTGGTTATAAAAAATATCCCAAACTTTAACATCATCAAATCCATTTAAACCATTTAAAAATGTGAATAATATGACACAAGAGCCAAAGGTCAGTAACTGGGTAAAGAGAGCATTAATCAGAGATTCAACCAAAGTTGAGGCCAAAGTTACATTCAACAGGATGCCACGACCACCATGCTTCACTGTTGGAATGGTGTTCTCGGGATGAAGAGTGGGTGATGGGCTGTTTTGTGTACCTTCTTGACCTGACATATGGCTTAATAACTTAATGACTCAAAAAACAATGAGTAATCAAAGATTGAATCACAATATAATCAATGAAATGCAGTGTAAAGTGTAAAATATTGTTGTTTATTAGCCTATTAATTTGTCTTTTGGAAATAGCTGTATTTGTCAAAAAACACTGACAATCCAAATTGCATTCTTACCCTCTAAACATCAAAAGAATTATTGATTGTACTATAGAAACCTCTCTAGCGTACTGCTTCATACCTGCCAGCAAAATAGTTTGAACCAAAAACTGATGCTGACTTTTACTTCCATGTTGATGAAATATGTAATGCTAGGAGCAGGTAGCTCAGATAGCAATAACAGTCCTCTGGCTGTGTGTGAGAGATGAAATTATATGTGAGCTACAGAAACAATAAAAATCCATAAAGTGAACTTTTGGGTCACTGGAGCACCATTTCAGAGGGCTGTCTCATGGAGAAAAACTGACCTCTTGAGAAATTGATTTGAATTCTAAATATGTGAGAGCCATGTGGTTGGATTGGGTTCAATTTCATACTGTTTGTGTTATTTTGAAACAGGATGTTAAGACCAGGTGATTATCTGACTGGTGTAAAGTCATAGCTGCTGATTTGCTACAATTAGGTGGAAGTCAAATGCAGTTTTTTTTCAAACGTGAAAATTATAGTCCTCTATCTAAGCCCATGGTATAAACATGTCACTGATATATATATCTGTCTCGCTGTCCTCACACCCCACACTTTGTGTGATTTCTAACTCTTTATTTCTCTCAGGTTTTTCTATGCTACATCCAAATGCACTGTACATGTTAATAAACAGCTGTTGGGGGTCCAGGAGAAAGACTAATAACATTAATTAACAGATTAATTAGTGCACGGCCCACTTGGCTGAGGGATGGCCGTGTGAATCGTACCTCCTAATGTTTCATTGATCTAGAGTCTTCTCACCGAGCGGGTCACGGCTGCTCTTCTGATTTTCTGTATTCACAAAGGCTTATTATATATCTCTAGCACAGAGTGCATACAGTGACATACAGTGGATTTTAGTGGCTAGACTTTATTTTACTGCCAATTGAGTCCAGGCTGTTAATGGAAGATGAATTGGTTATTAGAACATATTGAGCTGTCAGTAAAGCAGCTGTGGCTGTAACAGAATGACTGCATTTTGGCTTAGAGCCATATTTAGAGATCGAGGAGTTAATGCTGAAATTGAGCATATCATATCATATTCAGACCTTAGAATTAAGTGCAGACTTAAACACTGCTCAGACATTTATGAAAGACTTTTTCCGAGGCTCTTGAAGATCAAAAAAGATTCGATACCCACTTGTGATGCAAGTAAAAACATTTCAGGAACACACCCCATGAGAGTTTGTGAATTAGACTTCATGATCACTTCAGACCGATGGAAAATCAAATGATATAGAAATAGCCAAACAAGCAAGTAAAAAACCACAGTAAACCAATAAACAAAGAAACATACAAATAAAGGTGGTGTGTAAAACAAGGCCTGTATGACACAGTATGTTTGTTAAAATTCCCACTTGCGATGCTTCGCAAAAATGCTTCAGAAACACACGTGGAGTGAATTGGACTTCATGATCACTTTTGTCTGTTGGAGCATAAAATAAAATAAAACAAAAATATAACTAGAAGGGTACTCGGAGCGCGCAGACCTCCGCCAAAGACAATGGTTGACTATTCTATGATATGCAAATCTGCAACCACAACTGGATATATTTCCAGTGGAGACATGTATTCCTACATTGGCTATGTTTTGTCCCAACTGAACTTGACTGCCATCTACTGGATTTTAAGATGCATGGCATTGCTGAGTGCAGACTTCCACCAATGCCAAATGCAAAATGCCTTGCAACATTAGAGAAAACGAAGCTAAATTTGTCAAGCTGCCCCGATCTGCTCCTCTCCAATCTGCTCCAAAATGAAATGGGTTCTTCCTTTGCCCATGCCACACACTACCACCTAGTGTCATGAAAATCGGCTGGTAGTTTAAGTGCAATCTTGCTTTGATAAGTAATAAAATAACCAAACAAACAAACAAACAAATAAATATGATCATTGCCAACTGTGGGTGAAACAATACTAAATTATTCCAGTGATTCCAATGATTCCAAATTATCACTGTAAACACAACTAGGACTGTTCATGACAGTCAGCTTCAAAGGATTCAGCTGCTATTAGCTGTTTATTTGAATGATATTAATATAATCACATTATTAATTATGACTAAACTAATCAAATATTAACAAACTATTTTTATTTGTCTCCTGCTTGTATGCTACATCATATTGCAAATCATATTGCACTTGAAGGCAATAATTGCAATCAATTCACATTTTATATGTGTCAATTTATCCTATGTTTGCTTTAGTAGAAGTGGTCTAGATGCTACTGAAAATCTTCTGCCAAGAAAACACAAAACAATAAATAACCTGGCATGCTTGAATGTGTGAACTGTAGGCAGGTCATCTCAATAACCCGCAAAGAATTCAACTTACTGCAAATACTAAGAACTTTTCCTGTGTAAATATTGATTGCCCTTAGGATGCAAGTTTTTTATATCCAAAATCTCCCCCCCTCTCTGTGAGTGTGTGAATGTGTGTGTATGCATTGGGCAGCAGTGGGAGGATTATGTTTTACGTCTTCTAGCAGTCAGCAGTTCTCTACTTCTAGCTTTCCTGCAATAACTTCACCAACTTTATGATAAGCCCCAAAACAGGACCAAGACTTTATTCCACTGTGAAAAATCCCCATCAAATGAGCATTTCCTGTTAAACCAGTCAAGGAAAAGGAGAGCGTATTTCAGCTAATATCGTCTTTCCTGGACGTACACCACAGGCAGGCTCAGTGTGAGATTATTGTTTCGAGCTACACACTGTGTTGGAGATCAGGCTGAGAGAAGGATCGCAGTGGGAGTAAGCCATGGGGCATCACTGCATTTCATCTTGAGTGGTTTTTATGGCATGTAATGTTGTTTCCAAAGAATGGCCCCAGTGTATTTTATTGGGTGTTATTAAATAAACACTAATACCACTCCAGACAAAGTGGTATATCTACTAAATTGGATGACACAAATCCGGTGTTGTCCTTGGATAGAGATGTATTGTGTTTACTCTTCCGTGTATGCAGTGAGATGTGTCAGATTTTGCGAATGGGGGTTTTAGAGTCCATTTAACATCCTTTTAAAATGAATGGATGATGTAAGGAAGTGTTAATCAGCCATTATTAATTGGCCTGTTCTAGTGTTCTCTGGTTGGTTGATAGGAATCACTATGAAGAATTTTGCGGCAGTGTAGACATGCTGCAAAATTAGCACAGCACATACAGCATAATACTCAAGCACGTTATCTGATCCTGCAATTTTGTTTCGACACTAATTAATGAAAGCAGGTGCTGGAAAAACAATCTAGTTTTGCACTCTCCCAACTCACCTGGCTTCAGAGACAAGCATGTAGTAGTTAGCGCAAAATAATCAGACATGTAGAGCATAATCAACGCATTAGCAACCTCCAGGCCAGTAGGATTTGATCTTCCTGCTTGGAGACATGTAGAGTCTTTCAAAAAGCTTAAGCCGGAACCATCTGGAGCTTTCTGCAAGACATGAAACACATTCGGTTTAAATAACTCTCCTCACGGGTGCTCAGAGAGCTGTGAGCACACACCAGCCCTTAGTAATGCCTCTCCTATCATAAGCCTCATTTCCACTAAATTCGGAGGCCATTACCCCCATTACGCTTCTCAAGACTGATGGATATATTCAGACCCCTGAGACCCAGTTCTCAAGACCGGATTGAAATATGTAACAACTTGTGCAAAATTCTTCCTGACAGAGCATCTGAACCATCTCTCCATTCTCTTATAGCAACACAAAGCTAAATGTTTCAATATATGCTATCTTTCTATCGATCTGTCTGTCTGTCTGTCTGTCTGTCTGTCTGTCTGTCTACACTCTTGGAAAATAAGGTTTTTCCTCTGGAACACCA
>JAQQZR010000018.1:12811010-12832673 GCA_030068235.1 Notoglanidium macrostoma
AAAGCTAAATGTTTCAATATATGCTATCTTTCTATCGATCTGTCTGTCTGTCTGTCTGTCTGTCTGTCTGTCTGTCTGTCTACACTCTTGGAAAATAAGGTTTTTCCTCTGGAACACCACTTAAATGTTCTGTGTCGAACCCTACAACTAAGTGTTTCCTTATGAAACAGAACCCTTTTAGAAGCAGAATAACCCAGAAGATAAATATATTATTATTTTCCTGCGACAGCATGCTTTTCCCAAATCATCATAATTCCTCTTATACGACAGCAATTTTCCAAACGATTACATTCTGTCCCCATTTTTCTCCCCAATTTGGTCACCTGCCAATTCCCACCCACCACCCAGCTCTGCCCAATTATAAAACAGCTACCACTTGTGGAGGGTGAACATTAACAAGTGCTTCCTTTGAGACACATAAAGCCAGCCAGCCACATCTTTTCAATCTGCCGCTGATGCTACATCACAGAGTAGCCTAACACACATGTAAGAAAGTGCTATCCACCCTCTTCCGCATACATGAGCTCACAGACACCTGCAATTGGCGAGCGTTGCTGTGACTGACACTATCATCATTCAACATCAGATGTTAATTCCTGTTATCAGCTAAAAACAGTTCTTCCTTCACCAGACTCTCTTTCCTATCTTTTAAGACAAACACAGCTTTTCATGTTACTCAGAAACCGGAAACTCCTCCTTTCTGAAGACTATCCTGTGGTGGAAAACCTACTGAGTACTGACTTTGAAGGCTACTTTTATTAGTGGTAAATAAAAGTTTCAGTTATCAACTTATAATATCAATGATATTCTTTGTTATTCTTTGTTAAATACCAAGACATCTTTTAAATATGTTTACTATTAGGTTTTGATTATGTGGAACAACCACACTACAAGTCCCTGTGAATTTATTGTTATTAAGCAATAACATATTAAACGTGTGATTTGTGTTGCAAAGGGCATTGCTGTCATAGCTGTTCTTATAGACGATGAATCAACGCTTTCTGGCCAATTGGAGAATTCATAAGCAGTGTAGTATTACAACTGTTAACTATTCAAATAACCCTTTAAGAATCATTACAGGTTTTTTTTTTTTTTCAAAACAACTGATGAAAGCAGAGACACCATGTACATTATTAATGATAAAAAAGATACAGAGACAGTAAACCGCTGGGGATTGCAGCAAAATGATGTGGTATAAAATGTGCAAACCTTTCCTTAGTGCAGTCATCTTTCTGTTTTCAAAGGGAATGGTTGAAATACAAGATGTCAGAGGTGATTTCTTTTCATCCCTTTCAAAATGTATTTCATCATTCATCTTTAGTAAGCGCTTTCTCCTGCTCAGGGTCAAGGTGGATCTGGAGCATTTGGAGCAGTGGTAGTGAGGTGGGAATACACCCTCATACCATGCTATGGGCAATTTAGAGAAAAATAGAGAGCATGAAAGAAGCTCATGCAGACACAGGGAGAACATGTGAAACTCCAAACAGGCATTAACCTGAGCTCAGGATCGAATCAGAAACCCTGGACTTGTGAGGCCACAATGCTATATATTAAACCAACATGATCTTTTTTTTTCTTCATGTTTTCTCAGAGGTCCTTCCCTTGCTACCGTCACCTCAGCCTTGCTCGTTAGGAATACATTTATAAATTAATATGTTTAAAATTTATAACAGGAATTTATATATTTCTGTAAAGCTGTTTTGGGACAATGTCCATTGTTTTAGTGAGAGCTCAAATATTCTCATAGGCATCAAATACTTATAGACAGCATCAGAATGATTAATGAATAACATTTTGTAAATTGCATCTACTTAACTCTTTACTTGTCTGAGGAAATAAAGCTTTAATCCTGGACTGTCTGGATGATGATGCTTGTATTCAAGTCCCGTTTATGTGAGATGCGTTGCTATGAATTTGAATGAGTCTGTGATGGTTATTGGCTGGTTAAGGATTCTTGAATATTTGCAGTTGTGTGATTCCCAAAGTTCTGTCATTAGTCCCTTAGTTTTGGAGGCATCAAGGACAAGGTCATTGTTCTTGCATCATGTTACATCATCAGCATATTTGAAATACTTGTCTGAGCCATTTTGACTGGTGAGTCCTTGAATATCCATCTGTCCACTATCTGTTTCTCCTTGGAGCATGAAACACACACGTTAGTGTGCTATGTGGAAAAAAAAAACAGGATTGATCTAGGAGCTTGGACACAATACAAAAATACAAGACATTTGAAATTTCCTCTTAGAGAAATAAAAAAAAAAAACCCACCCACACACCTGCTCATTTATGCACTTATCCAATCAGCCTATCATGTGACCACAGCATGGTGTATAAATTGATGCTGATACAAGTCACAAGCTTTAGTTAATGATCACATCAAACATAAGAAAATGTGTGCTCTGTGTCTTTAACCATGGCATGGTTGTTGGTGCCAGATGGGCTGATTTGAGAAACCGTTGATCTCCTGAGAAAAAGAAACAAAAAGCATTGACTGAGTGACAGTTCTGTGGGTGGAAATGTCTTGTTGATAAGAGATCAGAGGAAAATGGCCAGATTGGTTCCACCTACCAGGAAGGATAAAGTAAATCATATAATCACTCTTTACAATCGTGGTGAGTAGAAAAGCATCTCAGCATGCATAAAATATTGAACCTTGCAGTGAATGGACCACATTGGGTTGTTCTCCTGTCAGCCAAAACAGGAATCTGAGCTACACAACTAGACAAATGAAGATTAGAAAAAAAAATCACCTGGTCTTTTTACAGACTTCAACTGTCCAGTTTCCCCCAAGCCTTTTCTTAGCTGACAGGAGAGGAACCTGATGTGGTCTTCTGCTGTTGTAGCCCATCCACCTCAAGGTTTTCTGCTCACTATGGTTGTAAAGAGTGCTTATTCGAGCTCCTTTATCCTTCCTGACAGCTCAGACCACCAGTTTGGTCATTCCCCTCTGATCTCTTCAACAAGGTGTTTCAGCCTGCAAATCACAGAACGTTTTTTTTTTTGTTTTTCACACTAATCATCATTCTGTTGTGTTTGAAAATCTAATGAGATCAGGAGTTTCTGAAATACAAACCAGCCCATTTGGCACCAACAACCATACCACAATTAATGTCACCCAGATCACATTTTTCCTCCTTCTGATGTTTGATGTTAAAATGAACTGAAGAGCTTGATCTACATCTGCATGATTTTATGTATTGTGGTGCTGATATAATTGGCTGATTGGATTACTGCATAAATGAGCAGGTGTACACGTGTTCCTATTCAAGTGGAGTGTATATAGAGTATACATAGAGTGCAATAAAATAGAATAGAATTCCTTTATTGTCATTGTACACAGTACAAAGGTGTCGGGCAGAAAAAAAATAAGATGAATGCAATAGAATAAGTACCATAAAATAGATAAAATAAAAAAAGAAAGAAAAAAAATGGTGAAGTAAGTTCCTATTCTTACACAAAACTTTTTTCAAGTTTTGTACGCATTTACCTAATTGCAATTTCACTGATAACGGTGTTATAGTAAATAATTAAGGTTTATTGAGCTACATCTCCTTTGTCGGATGCTATTGAACGCTGACGGCTTGGAGGAGTGGCCTCGGGTGTGGGGGCGTGGTTTGCGTGAATGGGGGAGGGGTTATGCGCCTGCTGTCAGCAGCACCTCTTTGTTTGAGATCTGCGCCTCTAACGGTGGAAGAGAAGAGCCCTGGAAATCTGCGCGCTTTCTCTCTCTCTCTCCTCAGCACCGGTAATAGGGACGGCATCCGAGCGTGTTCTCGCTGTCAGGAAACGTTTATGTATGTGTGTGTGTGAGAGTTAGTGTGTGAGAGTGTGTGTTCAGGTAATATCTTTGAGGTGAGTTATTGGTGAAGAGAAGCGTCCAGGCGTCGCGCAGCTTGAAGCACCGGCGCACCTGCGCTTTAACGCCTTTTACCGGCGTTTAACGGCGGCGCTTCAGCGACGTTCCGACAGACTGCCAGCTGGAAACTGCGAGATTTCTGCAAGAGGCAAGAAACTTCCTTCGTTTAGAACAGCATTGCTGATTGCACTCATGAAAACACACACTCAACCTCCAGCTGCACGCATATGCATGCTATGCCTTACTATTCTTCTTAGGCACCGACTTTAAAAATAGTTCAAATGATTTGAACTGGAGTTGAGAAAAATCCTTGTGCTGTGATTTATGCAAATGTAGCTATAACCTGTGATGTGTGCAAATGAACATGAAATCCAGATTGTCATTGCATTCTGTATTAATGATGTCAGAAATCATAACATAGCCTACTGGACAGAAGAGACAGTTCTAATTTTATGCATCTTCTTATTTGTTTTCTTTGCATGTTTGCATGTTGTAGCTCACTTGCATAGCATGTGGTTAATGGTAATGTTTGGACACTGCTTGGTTAACAGCAGGAAACTCCATCTGAGGTCTTCCAAAGTCTCTGCCCCTCGGTTTCTGCTGCATTTGCTCTAGATGAAAATGTGTGTGCACGTGTGTGTGTGTGTGTGTGTATTTGGTATTAGACTGACCTCAAGCTCTATCTGTTTGCCATAATGAATTGAATGTCTCAAATATGGAAGTCATTGTTCCTGGAAAGATGCAGCTCGTGTCCCAGGAGTTGCACTTTCATTCTTAAAAAGGGACCACAAAGGCTTTCTCAGTAAATCTCGTCACTCTTCACTCTGCTGCACTGCTTGTGTGTGTGTGTGTGTGTGTGTGTGTGTGTGTTAATATAGTGCAATATTGCACTGGCTACAGTAAACACCTTTTACACGAGTATCGATCCACTCATGCATGGCCTCCCCCCAACCCTCCTCACTCCAGCAGACAGAAGGAAGATGTCTGTGCTGGCAAATCTCAGTAAGTGCCCTCGACAGGCAGCTGTGTTGAGAGCAGGCGCTAGGCTCGACTCTCTCCTCCAGTGGCAGCTGCTGTGAAGTTGAGAGAGATCGAAAAACTCCCCGGCAGCTGCAGTATGCATTATTTATGCCGACACCTCGTCACCGACATACCAGGCATGAAAAGCTTCACCGATTCTACAACCGTGGCAAAATGATAATCCCAGTGTTATGACATCATATTGTATAGTGTATAAGAGATGAATAGGAATGTCCCAAAGGACTTACATTTATGTGATTATTTATGGCAAAAGAAAAAGTGTTTCAAAAAGTGATGTGCACAAGTAGTCAATTAATCACTTCGTGGATTAGTGAAATATGATTTGAAATTTGCAAATGTGCAAAAAAGAATAAAAAAATAACAGGAAACCCAAAGCATAGTACTGCTTCTCGTCCACTTCACAGGGAAGACAAGACACATCAAGGCAGACGTAACAGTGAGAGATCCAAATGGACCCGGGGTGCCAATACTTTAAACTTTAGTCAAAATAGAGAGAATGGTGAGGCTCTTAGCACTTAGGTTGACCATATTTATGCATACCTGCCCTATAAATATCAAATTGTATTCTATAGTTCACTACATACTCCTACAAAGCCTTTGTATTATACCCTATGTAGTGAGCACATATAGTAAATCCTCACAAATAAAAGATTTCTGTGTGAAAATGAGTTAAGAAATGTATAACCAAGCTGAAGATTAGTGACAAAAATGAACCAGAAGCATATAATAATTATAATATTGCCTTCTCATGATTGGCTTTGCTTAAGAAACAGCAATTTTCACGTTCTGTAATTTATGTGATATGAATGCAAAGTGTCGTGTTATTGCTAATGTTGTGTCTGCGGCGGAACTAACGGCTAATTTCTATTCTAAATCTTTTTTATACTAAATTTATTCAATCAAGCACTTTCTTAAAAGAGAAATTTTCTGCTTCTGTTGTATCGTGAAGCACACACATGGGTCTTAGTGTTTTCTTCTTTAATATTGATTAACAATGACCAATCAACAATAAGATTTTCTCAGTGTGTTAAAAGCACGGGTTGGTACTGAAGGGTAAAGGAATGGTTGTTATAGTCGGTATGAGTTCATCATTTTAGCATTTCTCATTGGCATCTTTTTTCAGTTCAAGGCCGTAATTACACTAAGACTGGAAATGGATATGATGAGTAGAGTACCTCATTCAGGACATGGTTGAGGCGCTCAATTTTGTTTAGTGGTCAGATGTGGTTATGATTGTTTCTGGACAGCATTTTCTGTTGATGTTGATTTTAGTCGACAGGTCTTCTTGTAACGTTTGTTGTGCAAGTAGTTCCTATGGTTTTTGGCATTAGAGTAGAAAAGTGTTTGTTTATACATAAGCTCCTGATAAATCCAAGTCATAAGAATGTAACTGAAATATTGCTAATATATGTCTTTAGTAGTGTAGTGATTTAGTGACATAACAATGCTAACCTGATGGAAATAGAAAGTGTAGGGCAGTTTTACAATGGAGTTTGTTTTAATCAGACGGAAAGTCTGTCCCTGCATCCCTCCTCAGATTGAGTGCTGGCCATGCTGCTTGATATGGTCAGAGGTGAGGGTCAGGTTTAGGAGAGCTTGCTGTTTTAATGGATCTCGCACCTCTTTGTTCCTCCTCAGTGCATCGTCCAGCAGCAAACCTACAGCTGCGAGCTTCTTTGTCCTCCTCAATGGACTCAAGGGTCTACCCAGAATGCATCACCTCGCACCGTCGAAGCCTCTCGTCTGCCAGAATATCCACTTAACGCCGATCAGCCTTTCACATTCGCATGTACAAAAGACTTCTCGGACCAATTAATGTCCATTTTCAAGAAAGGCAAGAGGCCTTGGTGTGTGGCCGTGATCCAAATTTCCCTCATAAGCGTGTTTGACGTTGCTTTTCTTTGTGTGAAGGATAATACAATGCAGATGAAACAGCCCATGGCCGGTGTCGAGGCTTTATTTGTGCACATCCCATCCCAACAGCAGTTTTCCTATTCAGGGTTTTTACAAAGCGTGCCTGTGAGATTTTAACTGAATAAACACTCTGAATCCGTTGTTTTTGGTTTTGTGTAACTGCATTAGTTGGCCAGAGAAATAAGCTTTGCACTATTGATTGCTCGATACTGCTGACCAGCTCGAAGCTCATGTTTCTGCAGGGTAGGACAGACAGATGGACAGATGAACAGACAGATGGGGCGAAAAAAGGTAAAACACACAATGTGCTGTGAAGCAATTCAGTGCCTCTTTTCCCCCCTAGCCCCACTTTCAGCAAAACAATTACATCTAGGCATGTTAACATACACACACACACACACACACACACACACTTGCAGACACACACACACACACAAGCACCAGGAAGGTGGCCAAGTAGACTGCTCAAGGTTCTTAGTGACATGCATGCATATTTAATTGCGTCTAGATGTGTGGAGGTTCACAGGAGGGTCTCTGGCTCCTTGCCAGTCACATGGTAGCTTGGTATCAGATCAGAAGCCTTTTCCTCCTCGATTCAGTGAAGGAGAAACGGGAGAAAGAGAAAAATAGAGAGAGATAAGCTCCAGACTGACCTTATGGGTGACATTAAAGGTGATGATCCTCAGGAGTCACTGGACTGGAGATAGAAGATGCCAGAAAGGAGGACTAAAGTCAACCAAAAGCTGTGCTGGAATAGATTTTACTTGGTTATTGTTCACTATAAATCTGCTAGATTATAGATTTTATTTTAGTGACATAGCTAGTTATTGTTATGATTATTATGATGAATCAGATTCTACCTTGAAAATGTAGATCTAAATCATCCTTCAGCATACAAAAAGGTATTTAAATGGATATCTAGATTTTATGAGATTACCATTATGGTCAAGACACTAACTTATTATGAACATAATTTTAAAGGTGAGATCAAGGATTGCTTAACAAGGAATCAAGCAAAAGCAATATATATTTCATCAATATGAAGTCAGACAAGGTTTGTCCAATAATGAACATTTGTGGACATCTCAGCCTGTTCAAAAGACGTGGTTAAATTAGTCTAGCACTGTTTTGGTCTTTGGTTTCTCGCTATGAGGGAGTAGTTAAAGGTTCTACTTAACCTTTCCGTGGGGGAGGTGTTTATTTTCTTGCTATGAATATAGTGCCGTCATCTTAGACTTTATACAAAAAGAACAAAAGGAAATATATGTATAAAAAAAAAAAAAAAACAGTCGAGAGAGCTGGTATTTATAGGTACTAAAACCTCCCTTTTACAATTGTAAAAAAAAAAAATAAAATAACCCTCTAGCGATGTTCTTTATATATTTTTTTCGAAACCAACAGTGTAAAAGGAAATGACAAACCATATTTTTAAACCCATTTTAATTGACTCTATTTAAATAGAGCTTTTAAATCATTTCATAACCAGTGATGTAAAAGCTAGTAATGGATTCACCTTTCCTGTCACATTACCGTTGTTATATGATTGCCTGAAATCTGTACAGAGAAGTTGTTGAGTCAGGTTTAACAGTAAAGAGCCCAGTCATTCTCAACTCCCAGAAGTCACGAGGTTTCATGGGTTTCCTAACGCAGGTAGTGCTGGTGTTCACTCTATGTCAACTCATGTTTATTTGACACTAACATTATATAAAATGCCTTAAACAAACTGTAATGTTAATTAGCTAGCTAGTTTTACATTCAGCGCTGGCTTCACTACTTCATTACCTTTGCAATTATTGATGTGTAGAAATGGATATCTGAAGAGATTTCATGAAGAAACCTCAGAAGCGTAGACTGTATCGCTCAGAACCAGCTGTGACTCAGCCAGGAATTGTAGTGCTTACACTAATTATACCTGAAGCTAAACAGAACCATACTGTGGAACTAGCTAATTAGAATGAGTTACCCGTAACTAGCCAAGAAATCTTTGACGAACCCTTGTCAGCGTCTAGAGAAGATAGTTTAGAAGTATTTTCGGAATTTTGATGTGCAAGTTGAGCATCGCCTCTTTTTGTTCAAATCTGCAATACATATTCGATAGTAAATTATATTCTTAGAAAAAAGTTCTCTTATGGGTTCTTTAATTTTCTCTCTGGTGGAAGTTCTAGGTAGTGGATCAGGACTTTATCCCAGGAACATTGGGTCCATCACTAGTCTAGTCTATCATAAGGAACCATGCACACACACATTCACACCAGGTGGCAATGTAGCATCTCCAGTCCATCTAATCATGTGCAGTCCAACATGCTAATGCATGTTTTTCAGAGGTGGGAGGAAACCCACATAGACATGGGGAGAACTTGTGAAACTCTGCGTTAACCAGAGCTTAGTATCGAAACAGTGATCATGGAGCTGTGAAGCAGTAACGCTACCTGCTGCACAACATTAAGAATGGAAGATACCTGGATATTTTCCTCCCTGAATATGTTTAGGCTGAACAATGAACATGTAGTTACAGCAATTAATCCATTTACATAATATTACATAATAATTCCACCTCACTGCTTGATGACAAGGGTGGAATTATTAGTCGGTTTCTTTAGACATGAATGTGGTTTGATTTGAATGAGAAGTGGTTTGATTGGGTAATTCTGCAAGAGTACATTTTCTTTTTCCCCCAAAACCAGGTGTACCAAAGATTTAATTCATGTTAACAGGCTTGATTGTGTGTAATTTGTTTGTATTATATTAAAAGTGAGATTTCTTGGTCTTGAACCAGGGATTTTCAACAGCATAAATCACTTTAAGACCAATTAGTATTTCAAATATATCTCATGCCATGCCATAAATAATAAACAAGTATGTGAGAGTGCTTTCCATGGCAAGGTCAGTACATCTGTGGTTTCATATGAAACGTTTAAGATTACGTAGTTAAAGGAGACTAATATCAATTAATGGTAATTCGTTGAAATTATGGAACTTAAGAATGGTCTAAAAAAAGGTACTCTACTGGTACAACAATGTAAGGGAAAGATGGAGTGGATGAAGGTGGTAAAAACTCAACTCAAAGTTAAACTTGAAGTTGAACACAGATGGGCGACATCACACAAGGATAAGCTGTAAACATAAAACAAAAAAAAAAAAAAACATAAAACATGGCTTGCCTTAAAGTGTGAATAAATGCATGATAGGAATTAGAAATTTTGAGCAGAACCGTCAAGGCACGTTAGCATAAGTAAGCTAATATTATGACAGACCAGAGACAGGACCAAAACCAAAACAGTAGCAGATGCTTGTCAAACTGGGTAACAGTTCATGGCCTGAGAGGGCATTTGTGACCATAAATCTTCCCTCAAGGTACAGAAATACTTCATTTACAATTACATAGCTTAACAATGTCTGCACATTTATATTCAGCTAAGAAAATTCACACATTCACAGGTTTAACAAAATGGTACACTCTATGGCCAAACGTTTGTGGACACCTTATCATCACACCCATATAGGCTTGTTGAACATCTTCCTGATTTAGTTCCATTTTTGCTATTATAACAACCTGTACTCTTCTGAGAAGGCTTTCCTCTAGATTTTGGACCGTGGCTCTGGGGATTTGTGTTCATTTAGCTTCAAGAGTTTTAGTGAGCTAAGGCACAGATGTTGGGCGAGGAGGCCTGGCATGTACTCAGCATTCCAGTACATCCCAAAGGTGTTCGGTGGGGTTGAGGTTAGGGCTCTGTGCAGGCCATTTGAGTTCTCTCACACCAGTCTTAGCAAACTATGTCTTCATCGAACTCATTTTGTGCATGGGGCATTGTCATGCTGGAACAGGTTTGGCGTGAACCCCTTAGTTCTTGTAAAGTGAACTTCTAATACTATAGCTTTCAAAGACATCTTATACAATTATGTGGCAACAATTCAGGGGAAGTCTTTATATGGATGGTCAGGCGTCCACTAACCTTTGGTCATATAATGTATAAAAGTACCACAAAACCTCCCATTTTAGTATCTTTTTTTCTCAGGATGCAACTAGATTAAGAACATCCTGCTGCTGTTATGCAGGTTAGAGACACCTGAGCACCGTATGACTTAAAATGTGCAATTTGTGGCTGAAATTTTTGAAGTTCTATTCTTCAGCCCCAGTTTTTTCCACATCCAATCCTTCATGCTTGTAAAATGTTTCCAGTGTTACCACTTCATCTCTATCAAGGAGGGATTCAGCACCGGACAGCTCCCAAGTTCCTGCCCTGGAGCACACGCTTTCCATTTGCTGCTGTCTGATTATAATGCACGTGCATTATAGTGTAGACGAGGCGTAATACATAGTGGGATAAAGCTCGTGTCATTTATATAGCTCAGCATGGATGCGAGGGCGCAAGCGTTTATTTATCTCCATCCCGGCTTCTCTTCTCATGCTAAGGTAATCAGAAGAGCATTATGCCTGACATCGCGTATACAAATGAGCTCATGGCACCTAATCAATCCTGCACGTCACATCGAATCGTGATTAGTGCTCGGGGAATTTATTTTTCTTCCCAAAGTAGAGATAAGTGAGTGCCAGCAAATCAAAGCTGACTGCTGGTGAGGAGGCCACCTTGTGTGTGTGTGTGTGTGTGTGTGTGCTGAGTATGTATTTGCGCAGCAAGGAATAGGTCACTTATTCCACTTGCATATGTTTCCAGAAATTGGCCAACATCCTCCGGGGCACATGTTTACTTTCTCATCCGTTTCTTCTCCCTGGATGACTGCTGGACGTTTTATGGCATTCTGCCTAAGGGTTAACTCTCTGAGCCAATCACTAGAGATCTCGATAGAGAAATTGGAAATGAGTTCCATCAAAGCAAAACTGAGTGTTGATGTGTGTATTTACATAGATCTAAGTAGGTATTTGCTCTGCTGGGGATACTGTATGTCATTTGTCCTTGTTTGCCTTTCCAAGAATTAGTCATGGTCCCCCTCTCTGCGCTCCCTCTCCTCCCCCTCCCCCTCATCTGTTTTGTCTCTGCGGGCGACTCACAGGCCGATCCATCAGCTCTGCATTCTGCAGGAGGGCCGCCTCCCTGAGCCAATCACCAGAGGCGGTGTTATAACCAATAAGAAAAAAAAATCAGCTCAAACAAAGGCTTGAGTCTGTTCCTTTGTCTTTGGCCAGGCTCCATCATCCATTTTGTGTTGCTGACAGCCTGAGGCTGAAGTGGTAACAGCTTTACAGCTCCATCATAGAAGAATATGGATGAGATCTGTACCGCATTTCATATAAGGAAACACATGCATAATTTAATGTTAATAAAACATTTTTTATGGCAGTCTTAGAAGTATGAATGAGTTCAGTCTAAAATAGTTTCTTCTGAATTCAGGTTTTAAAAATATTCAAGCGGGATCAAATTTGGACCCTTATATATAAATGATGGTAGAAATATAAGGAGCAAAAAAACCCATCTGGGAGCAAAGGAGCCTGGGAAACAACTCAGACTGAAGTTCAGTACAGTTCGGTTAACATGACGTAACTTAAAGCTACACTGTGAAGGACTTAGGGGGATTTATTAGCAGAACTGGAATATAGTATTCATAAGTATGTTTTCATTACTGGACAAATACATGTAATTACAAATCATTGTTACTGTAAGATTCGAATCAGCTATTTAAATCTACATAGGGTGCGGGTCCATGTCTAATGGATGCCGCCATGTTGCTACATTAGTCCAGAATGGACAAACCTTTAGAGCGTGCCTTCCGTGTTTAATGTTTTAACAAGTGGCAACGTGAATCCAAAAGAAGGATGAAAAAGAAAGGAAAGGAATCAGTGTTTGCTGGCTAACGTGTTTGAAAACACAAACGTTGTAAACAATTGGATTTAAATAATGTCAAAATATCCCTGCATAAAACTCCTCTTATAGTATGTATATAATCATTCATTGGTGTTGCTGATGTTTTCCAAGTAACGACTTCCATTACGCTGCTATAACACACCGAAGTGCAGACTACAGAAACACTGCTACAGAGCTGCCGTGTAAATACCACTTTCTGTCCTGTTGGTGTTGTTCATATTACGCTGACCGATATAATAAAATAAAATTACACCTTTTGAAGGGTTTCCACTATTTCCTTTTCTTTTTGAGCAGCCAAAGGCCTGAATTTCAAACATTAAAAGGTTAGATTTTCGAAATACTCTATCGGCTCATTAGTGTAAAACACATTAACAGACCAAAATCACAACAGCAAATTTGGAAATAAAACAGCAAAAATGGAAACACAACAGCAAATTCGGAAACAGGAGCAAATTTGGATTTCATTGATTTGACTATTACAAAGAAAACGAACCGCACTTTATGTAATTAGCTCCCAAAATAAACCTAATAAACAAGCAAAAACTTCCGTTTACGTTTTGTGACCGTGTTTTCACGTCTGCTATTGTGTTTTTTTATTTGTTGTTGCATTTTTGGTTTGTTAATGTGTCTTGCACTTGCCGTGCTCTGTAAAAAACTAACCGGTTGGTATACAATACAATTATTTAAGAAGACACAGTACATACCATAATGCAGAGTTACAAAACAATGTCATCTGTCATTTTATAAACTGGCACGACTGTCTGTTATTTATAAGCAGTATTGAAGTCAGTTTCATGCATTTTACAGCATCTAATGTTTTAAGTAGTGACAGCAAAATGATGACTATCCTGCATTCCTTCATCACTGTCACTGTCAGTAACGCTGCGATTTTTTTCTTTTTCGCCTCTTCACAAGAGACAGTCGGAGAAATTGGAGGTTGGAAAAAATGGTGTTTTTACTGCTTCCTTGAAAAGCGCGTTCCAGGAAGGAAGTCAAATTGTTTCAGCATGTGACATCAGCATGGGAATGACACTGAAAGATGGTCGTACTATCCATATATACATGCAGTATGACAAAATGTTTATATATTGTAACTGGGAATAAGAAGTTTGAACAGATTTCCTAGCTAATGCACCTTTTATTCCAAATTGTAATTATGCCCCCATTAATAATGAAATGTTCACCTGCTTTCAAATGTTAAATATATAAAGATATAAGATTTTCATGTAACACTGGCATGTAGCTAAGTCTATTATTGGATCATTAATATCAGTAATTATTACTGATCTGTGATTAGCCGAGCCAGGGTGGCATTGCTGATTAACCTTTGACCTCATAGATGTGTTATGATCGGCCAGGATCAGGTATGTTTTGATTCAGGCTCAGGTATGACCTAAATTTCTGAATGAAGTGGACATGCTAAATGTAATCAAAATACACAAATAAGACAACTCCAGGTTCAGGTTCTGGTGAAATGTATTTAACTTCCTACATTTGCCTTGAAGAAATTCAATACATTTCATATTATATCCTTGTAGTGAAGTTTCCAGTTCCACAGCCATGACTATGGAAAAAAAAAGAAGACGTTAAATAGAATAAGGGATACTCAGCGAGAAACGTATTAATTAAAAGGAATTCGTTTCCAAGGCTGAGTCCGCTGCACATTGCCATGCACAGTGCAGTCAGATTAATTGCTTATTATTTATTTATGTAGGATTCATTCATTTCGAATGATTTGAAGTGGTGCTTCAGCAGTGCAGAATTATGCAGAGTCACTCAGCAGCATTAGATTTCCGACTCAGCTAAAAGCTTTCTTAAGAAGAAGAATCCACCTTTGGAATTCTTTATTATTCCAAATCCTGTTCCATATGGAACATAAATACATAGAGCTTATTGTACCGCGCAGTTCATTTCACTGCACAATGCTCGCTGTAAAAGGAAAAAAAAGGATATAGAGCGTTAATGCCACATTGTTGAGGTGGTAACACAGAAAGAAGTGTTAGCATACGCTTACACGCTTATCTTCACAGAACTAAGGTGAGAAGAGAAATTCCTATGCGGGGAGAAAAAGTCGCTTGGATCACATCTTCTTGGCAAGCAGACCAGTGAAAACAGTGATGTTAAATATTTTGAATCCCCCATGGTTTCTGGGTGAACCGATTCATCTATAAAAGCAGAAGTAGAAATAGAATAAGTTAAAAATAAAATGTGCCTCCTGCAATGACCTGTTCAGTCTCTAGATCTGATTTGAAGAAGGAATTGTAAGGCGTCTAGTAGAGGTAGAACTGTCAGGAGGGGGAAGTGAATTTTGCAACTAAGAGGATGCGGTAATTATTCGGATTAGGAGTGTAACTGAATATGAATGCATGGATACAGTTCTGAACTTCAGTGATGTAGCTGAGCTGTCTGAGCCAGAACATGCTGACAGTGCTTACATTTCTACCTCTGGGCTGCTTTTTCCCAGCTGAAAAAAAAAAAAGAGTATTAGGCCACACCTACTTTGGTACAGATATTTGGATCACTAAAAAGATACAGATACTATCTGTGGCAAAACAGTTTGGAGGCTATTATAAAGGGCAGGGTTATAATTATTATAATATTCCAGGTTCAGAAAGGAATATGCAATCTTTACACTGACCTTTCTTCACTATTAATATCTTATCATGCACTATCCAACTATTTTACTTTGAAGCATCTATGAAACTGAAAACTAACTGCATTGCTGCAATAAATTTCAATTTCTTTTTTTTTTCCCATTTTGTCCTGAGGGTATGCAAACTCTTGCCCTCAGTTGTAACACTGCTTCCCGGGCCACTTCAGATCTGTTAAACCACTCACTCATCCCCAGGGTACTAATTAATTACTTACACTCACAGACTCTGCATTCGACCCTATGAGTGACTGACATCATTAGATCAGCTAATGCAGGAGACTAGTGTTGGCAAACTGTTTGTGCAAAATGTCAACCTGTCCTTCAGCCTGTGGATCAGTGTAACTTAGGGCTGTGCTTCTCTCCCTATGAGCTGAATCGATGTGCATCTCAATGCGTAATCAGCAACCTGTGCAGTTTACATTTAAAACAGCCATCGATCCTGTACAATATGATTCAGTGGCGTTTCAGTGTTCTAGCAATGTAATACTTGGACAGACAGGAATAAAGGTCATGCATCTTTTATAGCAGCTGACAGACACAGAGGAATCCTTCAGTAGGACTGAGTGATGCACTGAGGATGCACTTTTTCAGGAGGACTGACTGACAATCAGACAGACAGACAGTCAGACAGACCATGCCTCTTTTACTAGATCTGACAGACAAATTGACCACACTCCATTTGACTTGGATTAGCAGGAACAGAGGCCATGCCTGCTTTCACTGGAACAAGTGGTTGGTGAGGACACGCCTCCTTTTTCCTTTTTTTTGATAGGCGCGGAGACCACACCTCCTTGACTACAAACCGGCCATTCCCACTTTCGCCTTCATCACAAGGGGCACAGAGACCACACCTCTTTTGTTGTGACTGACAGGCAGAGGCCACACCTCTTTCACTAGATCTAACAGGCACTTAGGTCGTGTTTTCTTACACTGGGATTGACAGTTGATGAGGCCACGCTTCCTTCACTATGAAGTGGACGTGTCTGCTTTAGGTGGACTAGAGGCCACACCCACTTTGACTTGTCGAAATGGTTGCTGAAAGCTCGCTTCTTACACTAGATCCGAGAAGTACAGATGCCACATCTCCTTCTCTGTGCCTGAGTGACAAAGAGACCTCACTTCTTCTTTAGTGGGTGGCTGGCACAGAGGCCATGCCTCCTGCTCTAGATCTGACACGTGCAAAGGCCACGCCTACTACATTTCTAAATAACAGAACTTGAGTAATAAAGAAGAGAAAGGTGTGTGATATTGAATTTTACCGAGATACAGAGAAACGCCCGTATTGATTCTCTGCTGCTATTCTCACACTGCTGGCACTCGTTGCATGCTTGTTAATATAAATATGGTTTATAAAGAGAATATCAATGCCACTGGATTCACAGCACATTTTCTTTTAAACCAGCAACAGTCGTGCTTGGCTGTATATTGTATTTTATTCAATAACCATGAATAACATGTAAAATATTTATAGTAGATTGCTACAACGTCAGCAGATATTGTGTTCAGGTTGATTTATATTTCAACAGAAAGCAATAGAAATGCTCGATATGAGATAAAGCAGAATGAAGAAAAAACAGCTTCGTAGCCAGAAATACGAAGCAAGGGCAAAAGGCTTAAGTATTTTTAGATGAGAAAGGATGGAAATACAAATAGACATCCATGTTGGTTGTAAAAATAAAAATGCATGGAATAATAAAAGCCTGCCTTCTGTTATTGTCATCTGCCTCTCAAGGTTGCTGTGCGGCTCTGGTATGCGTGTGTATGTCTTTGTCAGTTGGAATCTGATACTATATCAGGCACTACTGATTGGATGATGGTTAAACACACTGAAAGTGTGTCACAAGAAATAACTGAATGTGTGTGAAAGAGATGGGGGAAGGTGAACACCAGCCTGGCCTGGTAAAAACTGATGGAAAAAGACGTCGTCGTTGGGATATTTCCGATCTGGAACTGAATAATCTGTCTTTTATACCACAGTGCTGTGGTTCCAGGTGTAATGCAATTCACAGGTTTATATTAATGCACTCATTCAAATACGTTATCGTTTCTTTGGAAACAGCTCATTCACATGGACTTGTATGGCTGATGCCAAATAATAAGCTTGATGTTATTTAACAAAGAAGCGCAAATAATGGTTGATATGGTGATGCTTCTGTACTGAGATCTTTATTTACCCTTTATGAAAGGAGTCTCCAGTGTCGTTCACTTTTTCACCAAGTCTATAGGACGCCGCGTTTTGCAGTTTCTCAGAAACATGACAGGCTGTGTTGTTGTTTTTTTTTGTCTCAATAATTAACTTGTCTCACATATGTTCCACAACATTAAATGTAACTGCAAGCGGAACATTTGGTTCATTAATACATTTTAAATTGCAGAGCAGGGCCCGACCAATTTGGTGCCCCTTGCATTGCAGCCAGTTCCGCCACTGATCATTGTGTTCATACACTCACTGTGCAGATTTCATGCCGTCGGGATTTCTTCGTTTCAGAAACTAAAAAAGAAAGAAAAACACAAAATAAAAACCCAGAATTTGCTTGGGTGGGATTATAATATTTCAAAAGTGTATCTGAAGAGAGGAGTATATGTGACAACATATATACTATATATATATATATATATCATATTATTAAAAAAGCTGCTGATGGTAAAACCCAGCCAGTAATAGCATATAAGCCACATTATAGCCTGGAACATTTTAAACACAAACAGCAGGAGTAATTACACCTAGCGTTCATGCACAAAACATGTATTCACTGAGCACTTGATGCATGCTGTTTGTTATCCATATAAGACTAATCAATAATGAAAAGCAAAGGCTTGGAAGTATTAATTACGAAAGGGAATGGAAAAGGAAAAGCAGTTTAATTGATGATTCCAAGCAGGATTAATGTTGGCTAACTTGATTAAGATGTCAATAAGAATGTATGCCTGGTTTCTTGAGGCAGACAGTGGATGGTTCGTGCAGCACACCTAAAAGGAAACGTGTAGTTCTCAAGACAATGTTGAAGATTATTCGCCAAGTGCCTGAATAGTCTTGCCAGCTTTCCCTTATGAATTTAAGGTGGGAGTAACTGACGTTAACTATTTATTAAGTTAGCAAATGTTAATATCGTCCACAGTAAGCTAATAACACTCTGCTCCTAGTTTAACTACTATTCAATAGATTACCTATTTATTCATCACATTAGCACTGTCCTTTTTCCATTTTTCCCTTTTCTTCTTTTTAGCTACTGATAGTAAACATATCACGTTTCACGGTCAGTGTCACTCAGATAACTCTCCAAATCCCCCACAATCAGCCAAGTCTATCTAAGAACTGCTTAGGCAGTTATGTTGTTGTGGGCTTTTTTGGTAATATATCAAAATGTATTAAATTAGTAAAAAAAATGAAAAGTTTAGATTTGTTTTCCCTTTCATCATTTCGGACGCCCGTATGGACAGACGGCACCCCCGGCATTTGTCAATTCCATCCATGCACTGGGTTGGCTCTGTAAAATTGTAACCATTGGCAAATTCTGGTGTTAGAAGGTAGAAAAATAATCAGCTCCGGGTTGTAAAAGTAACTCTGCTTCCCATTGAACTGCATCGCTGCATCACTGATTATTTTCCTATAACAGTGTGCTCTGTTGTGTTTTCCTCCTTAAATGTTGCAATAATTAAGAGATAAAGACACTGCATCTGACTCGTGCGCAGGGCAACCTCCTCCATTATAAAGCACTGCGAAACACACCTGGTGTATATTGATTACTATATTGAATATATTGGCTGTAGCTGCAATCAATCAAACAATTAGACTATCTGATCAGCATTGATTCTTGACCCTTGACATGTCTCAACAGGACGTTGTGTGAGATTAATGACCCACTGCAGCTAAAGAAATGGGTAAAGAGTCAGAGCGATACAGAGACCAAAGCCAGACAGTCTTTTGTGTAAATTTGGCTCTCTGGGTCTTTTTCTTTTGACATGAAAATGTATAGTTTTCTAAAGTCACAAAGCCTCGGAAGCACCCGGCTGACCTGCAGTGATACACCAGTGTCTTGGACAAAAGTGGGGAGATTAAAAGGAATCAGAATGACCAAAGCTTTGTTGTATTAAACACTTAGATAACATTGTTGTGGCTCAGAGTGTGTGTCCTGGAGGTTGCTGTGTCTGCAGTAGGGACATTTTGACGCTCCCCGACGCTGCTGAATACAAAAAGCGACATGAAAAGCAGCTCCGAATGCAGGGATTATACTCGAGATGTGCTAGAAAGGAGTGTCTTGGTTTGACGTGTGTGAGCCTGTTTTTTTTGGCTGGGGGGTTTCGCTACATTATGGAGGATTATGAGTGTGTGTGAGTTTCTTTTTCTTCATAGTGCTATTCTGTTTGCTTCATAAGCTAGTAGTCTAGTGGTGCCAACAGTGTTACTACATCTAAATATAAATTAATTGTTCTTGACACCTACTATACTATGATTCAAATAGATATATAGACATGATAGTACAATAAAGTAAACTGTACATCTCTCCAAATGCACAGACGGATGAGAAAGTAAAGGAACATAAAGTCTTAATAATGTGTAGAGCGACCGCGAGCTGCCAGAACAGCTTCAGTGCTCATTGGCACAGATTCAAGTCTCTGGAGTAGTACTGGAAGGAAGAACATCATTCTTTAAAAAGGAGGTGGTGGAAAGTGCTGTCGTATTGCTTGGTCCAAAATGGCACCGATTATTAATTGTATTTAGCAGAGATGTGACATCAAATATGGACTTAGCTTACTTTAACTGTGTAGATCATAATGTTACTAGCTAAAACATAGCTGTAATGTAGCTCAGTTCTATTTCTGTAGAGGAGCTTAGCTTGGCTAGGTATTTTTATAGGGAGCTAGCATATAGCTCACCTTCATTTTTGTAGAGTATCGTTGCTGAGCTAATTACATGTTTTAGTCGTTACCCAACACAGCCTTTAATACAATGTCTGTGAGAGATCCTAGCAATGATGTATGATGTAGGGGTCATGTGCAACTGCACACCAGTAATTATCGAAAACTGAAACACTCATACCATCAGCAAGTGCTAGACTTCAAAGCAAGGTCAGCCATGTTAAAAAAAGATTTAAATGTCATCACTAGTGATTTGTGATTTTGAACTTGATTAGCCTATGCTATGATTGCATGCTAGTTACATCATGGAAAGTGGAGTGAAGGAAGACATTGCATTACAAATGAGAATTTATTCCGATTTTTATATGATTGCATTTCTCTAAATCATGGTGTCATGCCTGTGGATGTGTGTGTGCTTTTGGACTGACAGATAAAACAGGCGAAGATATTCTTGAGCTCACCAGGACCTAATGGATAAGCAATGTTCTCGTGCTAAGTTTATGAAAGGCCACACTATGAAGGATTAGTCACGCTTTAGACTCAAATTTGAAGTTTGAATGTGGCATTTAACATGCACACTGTAACTTGAATCTCTTTATATATCTGTGTGTTGACCTTTTCTGAAGCACCATCTGTCGTGTATATCTTTATATTGCTTTGAATGCACTCTCCATCTGTAGAGGCAGTGGAAGTGGTAGAAAGAAATTCTCTTAATTTCAGACAAATGGACATCATTTTTCTGCCGCAAGTAAGATTTCTAACACTCTTTACAGTTCCAATCCTACTCAAACTGCCATTAGCAGGTTAAACAGTGTGCTGTTTAGCTCCTGCTCCACTTTCTGAAACCTAAAAGGTTGTTTAGTCTCAGGACCATCTGTTACTTTTGCAATGTGGATACAAACCTCAGTATCCAGAGTGAATCTGGGGGTTTTTTTTTTTGGTTTTTTTTTTAAATCCCTCAGACCGTTCCTCCGCTCAGCACCAGAGATTACTATTACCTTCACACGGACACGTTGTACGATTCTTCATCAAGAGTTACAGTAGAAACTCGATTACCCGGACTTCAGTTATCCGGATGTTCGGTTATCCAGACTCGTATTTTGTGACCCAGCAACCAATCATGATTACTAGTTGGTATTGTCGACCAAATTTGTAATAAAATAAGTGCTCAACTCTACCACGTCTGCCCGCACTTGTCACTTATCAATCGTAGAACAACACACACATCCTGTTTTGCCTGTTTTGCTTTCACGATTTACGCGATGCTCAAATCTTTGATTAAAAATGTTGACGTTGTTGTAAAAATGATAAATCTGCGATTTAGCTGCTATGAAATGAAACAACTGTTTATGTCGAATGTTTTCGATAAAGTTTTCTGTATTCATGTAAAAAAAATTATTTTATTACATATAGTATGTCATGGGGCGGCACGGTGGTGCAGTCGCCTCACAGCAAGAAGGTCCTGGGTTCGATCCCCGGGTCACCCAGGGTGCCTTTCTGTGTGGCGTTTGCATGTT
>JAQQZR010000018.1:12835548-12871899 GCA_030068235.1 Notoglanidium macrostoma
CCCAGGGTGTACCCCGCCTCTCGCCCCAAGATGCTGAGATTGGCTCCAGCTTCCCCGCGACCCAGATGGATAAAGCGCTATAGATAATGGATGGATGGATAGTATGTCATAATTTATCTGGATTTTTGATTATACAGACTACACCTGATCACAAGTAGTTTATACTTTATACTGCACTGAGGACAAGCAGCTCCAAATCAGAGCTCCTGAGTTAATAAATCTGAGTTGAACTGACAATCTTTAAAGACTTGTAAGCATACCTTGAAAAAAAAAAATAGAAAGTGCTCCATTAATTCATTAAAATCCAGTCCGTTCCATCCAGCCTGGATGAAATAATTTACAATGACAACTTCTAATTGCTCTAATGAACGCCTGAACAGAGAATATGATGAGACAGAAAAGACTTTCTTGATAATTATTCCTGGAACTGCAGCTTGTAAATGAGTTGCTCATAACAACATGGCAATTAAATCTAACAGAACTATACTGTAATCATGCACACAGGCCTCAGGACTATTTTTGTTCCGGCACTAGCATGATTTATTGTCATGACTTTAGCATGTTGCTTATTTCTTGGTGCAAAAGAATTTTTTTTAAACCTTGCAAAAGTCGTGGTCAGAAATGAAGGCGTCTGGCCTGAGCTGCGTGCCATTTGAAAATCATATAATTATGAAAATGTCACTATGATTTTAAAAGGATTGGGAGGAGTCTGATTGGAGGGTTTTGATTTGATTGGACAGAACTCAACCACAACTGCATATAAGGTAGTCAGTCATTCCCCCTATAGCCACCCCAAGGAAAATGACTACATCCACATCAGTGGTCATAAAAGGCCCAGTATTACAGGAATCTCACAATAGCATAACTCCTTCTTGATCTTCCATCAAGGGTCTCTTTCATGAGTCAAGTGCCCTTGGATCACATTTGCTCTGTGACTGCAAAATCTTTATCTCTTTACCCATACTCTATGACAAACAGGAAGCTTACGGATAAAGTGGCCAACTGGCTGCCATTTACAGTAGCCACACTAGCATGGACCAGTGTTGCTCTGACGGCATCAGTGTCAAATGTGTTTCACTTTGATGCCCATGGAGAACAGGAAGTGGACTGGCACTGTGTTCAGTAACTGGCATTGAAAGGCTTGGCATTGCAGGAGACTGTTAAAGAGACGGAAAGAGGAGGTCTAGCTTCAGAGCCAGGCTAAGCTAAGGCCAAGCCAAAATGCCAAGGGGAATTTCCCAAACCCCCCTAAATGGCTGGAAAGGCTATTCAAGTCCCAAATGGCATTCAAAGAGCATTAAGTCTTTGTTTTGGGGGTTTTACAAAGTTGGAGACAGGGATTTGTTTTTTCAAAAGGGTTTGTCTGGCAGGTAGCTCTGGCCTGGACTGACAGCTGGTGTGATCCCAGTATTGGGGCGCTGCAGTCAGTACTGGAGACATTGCAGGTCTGAGCTGAAACTTTGGACGAGGTACAGGTGCCACCACAGCCTCTGAAATGTTCCAGTGCCTCGGTTTCTGTGTGAGAGAAAAGTAGTGAGCATCAGAAGAAGTAAAGATTATCTGGTAAGAGGTTTGTTTGCTTAGTAGTGTGTTATGTAATATCTCAACACAAGTAGGAGCTTCATCCTTTATTCAGACCAAGTCACTCATTGCATTAATAAAGGTGTCATGTAATGGAAAACTGTATTCACCTTGCCATAGTTGAAGAAGGAAAGTTCAGTGAACCACGAACCTCAAACACCTTTGTCTCCACTTTCAAATGTAAATCCCGCATATGCAAAAGAGGGCAGTAAAATGGTCCGATTCCAAAATCCTTTCTAATAGATCCAAAATCCAAAATTGTTTTGTAATAGAAGTGATGGCTTCTGCAGTGCCTTGCTGTAAACCAGCCAATCAGAGCAAAGCTCCTCAACTTATTAATGAGCCCACCAAAAAGGCAAAATAGCTTTTTTCTTTCTAAGGCCAAATTATAGGCTCGTAAGTCACATTACCTTCTATTTGGACATCAGAGAACAATTTAAAATACTGAATAAATACACTCCACGGTACCTTTAAATAATGCACTCATCAGTTTGAAAATTTGTTCTTTAATTTGTTGCAGCAAAGAAGGAGCAACTCGATTTTAATTCCCATGGATTTAGCCATATGGTGTTTCATACACTCACAGGAGCCTGCAACAATTTCTACTGCTTTCTTCCAAATTTTATTTTTCTTCTCAATGTTTCTCGGCACATTTAATGGAAGGTTAAATATGACCACATGAGTTTTCCTTCCATTTCTGCACGCCAACAGTAAATCGGAACTATAATTGCAGGTTTGAACAAAAAAAGATCTGGCCACACCCACCACAGCAGCGTCAATCAATCATTTCAGACAATCATTTGGATTTGCCACTTTGCCGTATCATACCTGATTTGCACAGCATTGAAAAAATCTGAATTCACGTCATTTGTTGCTGACGCTGAAATCATGGCTTTGTTGCATACATACAAAGAAAACCAACTGTTGCCTGTCACTTTGTCGCTTCTTTGTGTGAACGGATAACAGCTTAATGATGCTGTTATAAAGACCGATACTGATCTAAATGAGCAAGATGGCCTTGGCCGTATTATCGATCTGGTTTTTATACCATGGTCATTAGAGAGCTGAATCACCTTATGGAGCCTTATGTTACTCAGGACTTTCCAGAGATCTTGATCTCGACCAGTTGAACCTGTGTGTGTGCGCGTGTGTGCGCGTGCGTGCGTGCGTGCGTGCGTGTGTCTGAAAGAGAAAACAGTGGGAGATGCAGAAAAGGAGAAGTCTGTCCTTCTTTTTGTTTTATTTACTGTGAAGTGTTTAAGTGTTTATCCTGCTAGAAACCCAGTGTGTCTGGGATATTTTTGAAATGTCATTTTTGTGTTGAGACTTAGGAGATAATATTGGTAGACACACAGAACTTTTCTTCTATATGAAGGTTTCTACATGTATTTTTGACTGATGTCTGATTTTGTTGACAAGTTCAATGCATAGAAATATCTTGAAATGAGGATGCATTTAGCATAAGTACTCTCTTGACATACAGTTTTAATTTTCTCTGTCATTCTTTCTCATGTCAGGCTTTTATGTGTTGCCTTTAGTTAGCTAGCAAACATTACTCGTCGTGTAGCTTGCGAGTAAATCTTGCTAGCTGCTAAGCGTCACATAGCTAATAGAGGTAACTTTAACGG
Source organism: Notoglanidium macrostoma (assembly GCA_030068235.1). Taxonomy (NCBI): domain Eukaryota; kingdom Metazoa; phylum Chordata; class Actinopteri; order Siluriformes; family Auchenoglanididae; genus Notoglanidium; species Notoglanidium macrostoma. Next base: position 12,838,758 of record JAQQZR010000018.1, read on the forward strand.
AATAAGTACATGGCTAGCTTAGGTAAAGTAGCTAAAGTAATTTACTCCTGCTTATTACTCAAGGAAATATTTAGCCTAAGGTTAGCTGGCTTGCTAGTTAATTTTGCTAGCTAATTAGCATCAAATTACTTCCGGAGAGGTGAGTTTATTGTTAGCTAAACTAAACAGGTACCTAGTAGCTTGGCTAAAGTAGCTAAACTACTTTACTCCTCTTTATTACAAAAGGCAATATTTAGCCTAATGTTAGCTGGCCTGCTAGTTAATGTTTCTAGCTAATTAGCGTCAGATAACTACTGCTTAAGAGGTGACTTTAATGTTAGCTAAACTAAACAGATACCTGGCTAGCTCAGCTAATGTGGCTGAACTATTATGTTGTGTAATTAAAACCAGTGTAATGCTAAACAGTACAGTCAGTGATAGCGATACATTGATTAGATTTATCCATCTTTTCATTACTTTTCTTGTTTAAACTCTCATTTCATGGTATAGTCAGTAAGATTTACGTATAAGAGCATGAATGATAATATTGGGAATTTAAAATGTACTCTTTCTGTGTTTTGTCTTTCCATTTGTGTGTAACGTTGAGACAGAGAAATAGAAAGACTGGATAGTTGTAGTTGTTTTGGTAAAAATATAATTATAGTATAATAAGGGCTCCTTCAGTTGGCAGGTCTGACAGAGGCTGTGAAGAGTTCACACAGGGACTGACAGCTCGTCCAAAACCCTCAGCCACAGGCTGAATCCTGAGACACACTCGTCTCCGCTTCTCCCACCTATAATTGAAAGATGTTCCCTCACTTTCCACCCACCATTACCTCTGGGGTAAACTGGCACACTGACTGTGACATCTAACTAATTCTCTTTCTCATCACTTCTCTGCATCAATTATTATATAATTGGGAAGATCCAATAACACAATAATACTAATTAAAAACCATGAGCGCCATCACTATCAGGATCACACATATGTAGGTGGTTCCATAGCCGTAATCCACATAAACTGGATAGTGGTTCCTCTTTGTGGTTGCTGGCTTTGCTTTAAATTCACAGTCTTCATTACTTCCTACTCCCAGTCCCTGGTCTATTTTAATTATCTGGAGGGTCTGTGTTTGATTGACTTTGTGTGTGTTTTAATCTCCAGGAATCAGTAATCACCCTGCATCCCTGAAGCAAGATAGAGTTTCCCTACAGCACTGCTGTAAAATGCAAGCCAATTACTACGGCAGCAAACAAATCATTTTAAACCTTAGTGATCCTAAAGCTGAGACTACTAAAGCAATTAAAAGCTATCCTAGTAAGCGTAACCTACTGTGATAACTCCATCATTGTGTCGGTCGAACAATGCCGATTCTCACCATGTTTTTAATTTTGTTTGAATGCCGTGGTTTGCAGGAGATTGACAGAGCGATGTCCGGCAGCAAGCATACTCATTAGCATAACAGGCCACTCCCACTACATGGCCGATGAGAAACGGATTTACTATTACCCCAGCTATTATTTCCCATAACAGCACATCCTGACGTGTTTTTTATTCCTTTGATACGACAGCAATAAGATTACAGTTTTTAATTTATTAATGAATCATACATCATACATTAATCCATTTACTTATAGTTCAATTTTAATATCTGTAAAATAAGTTAGTTCCTGTTGTTCCCTCACCAGCAAAAGTCCTCTGCCCTGATGATTTTCCCATGGTGGAAAACTTACTGTTATAAACACTGGCAATGGAGACTCCTTCTATAATAACAGTCCAATAAAGCCAAACTAAGGCTAGCGCTGCTGTTAAAGAAAATTAAGAACACCTTCCGGCCAAGTCGATTTAAGAATTCAACAGTGCTGTGAAAATCTCTTGAAAAAACAATAAACTATGATTTGTTTTTACAAACTGTCGGCCTGCTGTGTATGTGTATTAGGCTTTTATGCGCATTATGCACATTAATAACACACTTGCAGAGACCATTCCTTTCAATCTATTAGAAAGCCAGGACAATGTGTATCAAGGTGAGCTCTTTCTTTTAAATCTACAGATTGATGCTCTCAGTAGGACTGTCATCTGTAAGTCCCATCCAATTGTACTCCTCTGGCAGTATGTAAAATGTGAGCCGCACATTTTTTGCACTGCTTGTGCTCTCCAAAAGGTCCAGAGTGGACGAGACCACTGGATCGATGAGGGTTACGGCAAGGCAAGGCTTCCAATATGGCCGCCTGTGCTATGGCCTCATCCATCACTGCTGCCACAAGAAGTTTGATTAAGCTAAGGGTCCTAACAGGGCTCTGTCCTCGCCTTGGGGATTTATGATCAGGCCCTGAAGGGACACTTCCTCATGCAATGTAATGATACGCAGCCAGGCATGCCGGGGGAATAGGGCCAGGAAGGCGGAGTGTTTTCTTTGTGCCCACACGTGTGATTTAGAGCTAGGGATGACGTCTTCTTTCTGCAGTAGCTAGAAGGACCTGGTTATATCCCAGTCAGATATATTTAAAACTACTGATGTCTATTATTATACCACAGTCCTGTGGAATTCTCAAATTTCATCTTTACCAAAACTCTAACTCTGTTGTAACCATGTATACAGTAATGATGCAGTAAATACATATTCTAAAGTATTCATTTACCTGTGAAATGAAATATGAAGGGAAATTGATGTGATATGACCCCATTTTTTAGCGCTGCCTCACTATTTGGGTCTACATGTAGATAAAAATGACAGTGATATTTGGATTATAGGAGTAGTTACAGTAATCTAAAAGTGACACTGGGAAAATCTTGCAAACTTTCTCTGTCACAAAAAGAAAGAAATGATTTCTGTACATATATCTAATTCATGTCATTACAGTACACATGCCAAAGCTTCATGCTGACAAATGTGTAGAGGTTTTTTCTCTGTCACTCTCTTCCCGTAGATGTGACAACATATCTACTGGCTGCTTTTCTTTGGGTGTATGATTTGCCAATTTGATAATCTCCTTATTTCTAATCCTTGATTCTGGGGATCAAAAAAATGGAAAAGAAACCAGAACTCAGGGTTTTGCATAAGCCTTCTTAAGCACATGTCTGACTCATGTTACCATTAATAGTTGGCATCAGTAGACATCTTTTTTGATATGAGGTGTAAAAAGGCAAAGTGCTTTTTTTCAGACAGAGAACTGAGAAAATACTTAATTTGGTCCATTTAGGATGTTTTTACACACTTGGCCCAAATGCTTGAGTTTACACCCAAGTCTTATTTAGGCAGAATTTTGGGAAGAGGCTCAAAAGCATTGGTTTACAAAGTGGTAGATGCTAGGTTCATTCATTTGCTGGTTTTTTTTTTTTATTCTTTTCCTTTGCTAGCAAGCCTCAAACACTTGCAAACAAGGAGCTGTTCTTGGATTTTTGAGCCATGCAGGCCAGCACGATTTTTTTTTTTTTTACAATTTTCTCAGTACAAGCAATAGCATGACAAAAGTGAGCTAATTTTAGTGCTCCGGTGCTATGAAAGTCTGGTTTTAGCCTATATATTAATAAGGCAGTATGTCTTCTCCACTCGTCATAATAACCCTTTTTCTGTCATCATGAGACATGAAACAGGACGTGATGTGACATAATGAACCAATCATGTTACTCAGTAACTCAGACAGCACCACGGTTTGGTGGAAATGAGCTCCAGACCCCTGTATTCATGAGGGCCAGGAATCATTCTCTGGACTCGAAAATAGCTTTTACACTTGGTTCCAAGTCCAGAAAAAATGGAAGCGTGAAAACAACCCAAGGTAACAAATGGATAGAAGGTTGTGTGCTGCCGGTTCCAGAGTCCAATTTCAGTAACCTGCTGCCTCTTTGTATAATCCAGAAGCAGAGCTAACCAAAGCTATTTAAATCGCAGCCAACTAAAAGCCTTGTAGAGCCTGAAAGGACCGTCTTGTCTAAATGATTGGCTGTCTAAAGCTAAATGATTGTGCCGATGGAGAAGGGCGGATCTGATGGAGAATTTACAGTAGAGGCAGGAGCTGCGTCATCGTGTTCAGGCTTTGAGAACGCATTCCCCATTTCAATCTCAATAGAGTCTCTCTCAGGCACTGTTGGTGTCAATGCAGAGAGCATGCCCTTCCCAGGCCTGTAAATAAGTCTCTCTTTAGCGCTCCCTTTTCTTTCGGTCTCACTTAGTCTTTATTTATTTCCCTGTCTCTTTCTCTTTTCACTGTCTACCCTTCAGTCTCTCCTAGCTGGTTGTACATTAGCCATTAAATTTTGGCTGCAGTCCCGAGCCATGATTTGACATTTTCTCACACCAAGCCCTCCTTTTTATCCCCCTCTTTCTGTCTCTCGCTCCCACTTGCTCCCCTTAGTGCTTGCCTGTTTCCCTGTGTTTCTCCCTTCTCTTTCTCTCTCTTGCTCTCTGTGTCTGTCCCTTCGATATTAGGACTGCATAATATGGACAAAGATAAGCATATTGCGATTATACACAAGCGTACATCATAATAACAATATGCATAACAATGCCATAGGGAAAGAAAAAACATGTGCATGTAAATATTTCAAGAAATATTGCACAGATACCAGTAACTACAGCTCTATGATCCCAAGTCCAATACCGAACTTGGGTTCCTGTGCATGTTCTGAGTTTTGCATGTTCTTCCTAAGTTTGGTGACTTTCCCCCAGGTTCTCTGGTTTCCTCCCAACTCTGGAGAAACATCCTGGATTGGCTGTACTAAATTGTCCCTTGGTGTGAATGTACTCCTTAGAGGAGTAATACTATCTGATTTTGGATTGAAATCTGGACTCTTTGGATTGAGACCTGAAGTAGGCGTGGCCTAAACCGGAAGACTGTTTATATATGTATATATATATATATATATATATAATTTTTTATATATGGAACCCTGGAAAACCCTGTTATAAGAGACCCAAAAGACAGTCTGACAGTTCCTCAATCTCGGCTACACCATTCGCATACCTAATTGGATTTAAGTAAAGATTTGCACAGGACTGTTTTTTTTTTTTGTTTTGTTTTTTAAAATCCTGCTCATAAGTTATTTTTGTTTGTACATGCCTGCAATATTTTTAACACATTTAGATGGTTCTATTTTCCAGAATATAAACAACATTTGTATTCTAATTTAAACCGCTATGTCCCTAAGCAAGATACTAAGCATGTTAATGAACATGATTGGGAACTTCATGTCTGACTGCTTAATAAATCATCTCTGATTTGGGGTAAAAACCTACAACTTTTATCTGGATCTTTGTGTATGCTCACAGAACAAAACCGTGCCACGTAAAGTGTATATGCATTGGGCTTAAGACGCTTCTGCTGTAATAATTTAGCAAAGACCAGTATAGAGATACAGATTAACAACCAATACATTGTGCAACTATTCCATCTTTGTTTTTTCTCTCTTTTTCCTGGAGGCAGAATTTTTTTTCCCTTCCTTTTTTTTCTGGCAGCTCATCTGTGCTCTATGAGGTTCATGTCCTGCTGTCTGGTGGAATATTCTCTCCCTCTTTCTTTCTCTCGGGCATCTGGTTACTGTGCCCACATGATGCCCGTGTGATGCCCGTGTGATGCCCGTTCAGTGGCACTGGACCCTCTCCACATGCATAATGGATGGGCTACATAAGCTCTCTTCACACTTGCCTTCTCCCTGCCAAGAGTCGGGCTGGCGAAACGCAAACAGGCAAGCAGTGTTTTCAGGAAGCCAGTCCCAAAAGCACACACACACACACACACACACACACATACACATTCACTGTCATTGCTCCCATGTATCTTTTTAACAATCTATGTTCTGGCTGTCGTGTGTCCTACAGCTTAGTCATGTAGTAAGAAGAACTTAAAGGAGCAATATGTGATTCTTAGAGCTCTCTGCTGCCCTCTGTTTAACCACATACATTTTGTGAGTTAAAAAAAAAAACCCTCATCAATCACCTCTGTTTTATCAGGTGGTGGCGGGCCAGAAAAATGTAAATCGAAGCTTGATATTAAGAAACTTAGGGAGTTCCGTTACGTTGAACTTATGGAAATGACATTCGTTTTGAGGTATCTTTAAAATTCTGTGATTATTACAGGTCTAGGAACATATTTAAACTTTATAAACAGCAACTTTAAAGCTGCAGGCTATGTTTTTTTTTTTGTTTTTTTTTTTTGCTTCGGGGCATGTGTGATGAGACAATAAAATGATACGTTTACAAAGAACCTGTAAGGCGGCACGACCACCCACAAAGAGAGAGAGAGAGAGGTTTTTTTTAAAGCAGAGACGAAGGAGGAAAATGCAAAAAAAGAAACTGTGAAGGAGGGGCTGTGAGTGCCAGAATGAAGGAAAAAAGGGAAAGACAAAGAGAGAGGGAAGGAAAGGGACGCAAAGCTGATTAACATTCAGCAAGTGCCACCACCCAGGCCACCTGATTGCTATTCTATATTTGATTAAAAAAGTGAAACTTTTCATACTTTCAATGTGTGGACGCACATTTACATTCATCTTTCCCCTTCCTCCTGGTCATAAAGGACACGCAGGCGGCCTAATAAACCCTTGTGTTTTTCATTTTTCATCAGGACGCTGAGCGTGCCTCATTAGTTAAGTGAGAGTGTGTGTGTGTGTGTGTGTGTGTGTGTGTGTGTGTGTGTGTGTGTGTGTGTGTGTGTGTGTGTGTGTGTGTGAGGGAAGGCACTTGCGATTTTGTGATGCCCTTACTACCGGCGAATGTCACAGGTCGCCTCTGCTGAAAGAGGCTCTCGCTTTTCAGTCTTATCTGCCCGTGTGAGTGTGTGCGAAAGCGTGTAATGATATGCTTGTGGAGATGGCAGCGAAAGGAGCTTGGCTGTGTTCTCGCTGATGATGAGAGATTGGTGGAAGGTCAGGGTGCTGGTTTATAAATTATCAACACAGGCTTAGATGGAGAAAGCTAAAGAGAGGAAGAGAGAGAGAGAGAGAGAGTCGGGCAAAAAAATCTTTTGGCGGAATCTTTTTTTAATGAATGTCTTTGTGTGACCCTCAAACAGCCAATAAGGCTTCATTTCAGATTCTGATCACAGCGGTGTTTCCTCTGTCTTAGCTTCCCTGACTTGTATCTTACAGTATTCTCTCTATTTTTTTCCTTGACAGGATGTGGTGCGTGTGTGGTCCCAGCGGGCTGCAGGCTCTCTTCGTGCTCCTCTGTCTCTCCAGTGGATGTGGTAAGTCAAAGATGCATCTCGCGTTATATTTTAGAAAAACTCCCGGGCTTGTGTAAATTTACATATAAAGATGCTCACTAAGAGCTGAATCTTAATTGACTGACTGACTGATTAGTACAATCTGATATATTCTTGCTTTGTCCAATTCAATTGCAAGCATGAAGAACCATATATGGGAGTGATAGACAGTCATCTGCAAACTTTTGACCTTATATAGCGTACATCAGAAGCGGGAAATCGGAACTCGGAATGAAGTCCCTTTTGACCCCAAAGTGGGATAAAACATGGATCGTCTTTTGTTGTGACGCAAGCTGCGACAAGTGATGTATATTCCAAACAGCGATCTGTGCAGTCAGTGTTGTAGATATATGTCTGTATGTTGACCTAAAGCGAATACTTGTATATACAGTATAACTCTCTATAAGTGTTAGCTTATTTATGTTTATCGTCACGTTTTCTTGTGAAAAGAATGGCATACAAGTCCCACCTAATCGGCTCGGCTTACTCATGTCTTTGGTTTTGAATCGACGAAGCCCGATAGTGAGGTAAACCCTTGGCTCTGCAGTGGTCATTACTGGAAGATTGAGCACACGTCACGATGTAGTCATAGTTTTGTTTTTTTACAGCTCTCTGTGAGCTTTGCCTTTTATTGACTTTTGTGGTGGTTAAATGTAATTATCTGGAATTTCTCAGCATATGCACGTGGCCATGAGGAGTAATTTGTGACTGTAATTTTCACGTTGGTTTAGTTGACGAAAATATTTACACACAACTTTAGGAAAAGATTGATAAACGAGGCCCGTTGTTAGTGAACAACAAATGCAGAAAACCTTAGATATAAAGGTACGATCTACGCGGAGTGTTTCTGATAACGTGTCCGATATTATCTTTACATGTATGAGATGTAGACGAGCCTCATCTTCCTGCTCCTCGTTTCTGAGAGATGATAGTAAAGCTGTTGTTAGACATTAGTGCTGGTGGATCATGCTGTGGGTTTTGGTCCACTAATCTATCTCAGGGCGGGCATTTCCCCCGGCAGCCTCCCTCGGCCTGGCATTTTATTAAATGCCCCACAACAGTGGTAGATGTCAAGGGGGTCTGATGGGGAAGTGAGTTCCCTGCCAGGCCACTTTTCTGCTCCTGTACGTCACACCAGCAGTGTATAGAACATTAGGATAAAGCTCACAGATGGACTAGGCGAGAGGATTATTGTTCAGGGTTTTTCGACTGCTGTGAGGTGCCACATGTGAAAAGTGGCTGAGGAAATAAATGTCTCTGTGCGTGTGTGCGTGTGTGTGTGTGTTTACGTGTTTGCCGCTACATAATGGCTTGAACGTGCACAACAGAACTTTTGACATTCAGCCACATAAAACTGTTTCTCTTTGCGTGTTTGTTGTATTATAACGTTCCCTGATAAGAGTTTGCAGGCAGAGATTTCTGTATTTCCATGAAGTCTTAAAGTATTGGCACCCTTCATTGTGTTGGAGTCGCTATTAAAACATCCTCGCCGTGTCGCAGATTTGCCCCGGAGCGATTATGTTAAGGTCAAGACATGCCTGATTTTACACCTGTAACCTGTAGAGAAAAGTTTGGGATTTGGTAAAGCCATGGCACGCGTTTTGGTGGAAAAGCGGTACGTGTGCTCATGACGTGATGTCTGCGGAAATAAGAGCACAAGGGGAAATAAAGTTGCCGCATCCTTCCTTTGTGCTCAGCAGTCAAAATCTGACACATCTGTTCACACACACACACACACACACACACACACACACACACACACACACAAACACAAACACAAACACACACCTTTGAAGTAGGTTTGAAAAGCACTCCAGCCTCACCACTGGCTGAAACAGTAGAAGTGGCATTTTAATTATTCACACAGGGATTGATGGCTGGGTGCTGTCTGCATGTTTTCCTACCATATGTCTCCCTCTCTGTGTGTGTGTTACTGTCTCCCTTTTTCTGTCTCTCTCTTTCTGTCTCTCTCTTCCTCTAGAAGAGCCATATCGAGCAGTTTGACCAATTCCTCTCTCCCACTTACCAAGCAGCTGTTGCCATGGTTTTGCCTGATGATGGCTGAGGTCTGTGTGTGGGTGCAGATGTGCAGCTATGTGTGTGTGTGGGTGTGTGTGTGTGTGTGTGTGTGTGTGTGTGTGAGTAAGAAAGAGAGAGAGAGAGAGAGTGAGAGACCTAGACATACTAAAGGATATGAGTAGACATGCTGTGATTTCAGTAGCTTGGGAGCATTAATGCATAACCCCACTGAGTGAGAGAGAGAGTGATAGAGAGAGAGAGAGAGAGAGAGGGTGGTTGGGGGAAAGAAAAGAATACGGCACAGGGTAGATACTCGAAACACTCTGCTTGTGACTGTTCTAGTGAAATGATAGAACTGACAAGACATGATGTGAGAAAAGTCTGAGGTGTACGACATGTGAGAACAGCGTGTGCTCGCACCTGCGTGTGTGTTGCATCCCATTCGGAAGAAAAATGAGTGGATTTTTTTGAACAATAGCGAGGCACTGGGGGGTCTGCGCAGTGAAAGCTGTTCTATCTAAATGCAGATTTGAGACTTTTTTTTTTTCTGTCTTTTCGTGGCAGAGGTTAACACGCCTTACATCCATTATTCAAACGCTCAGAAATATTTTCAGTCCCCTCATTTTCCTTAAGCATGATTGTATTAAATATCAGCAGTTTAGTTTGCTCTGACTTTAGTTTGCAGATGGAGAACGGTACAACATTCAGATGAAATCTCAGAGTTGGGATTGTCCTCTCACGCGGCCGGCCGAGTCGACTTGCAGGTCCTTGTTCTGTAGGATTAAAGTTTGCTCGAAAGAGCGAGAGAGAGAGAGAGAGAGAGAGAGAGAGAGAGGAACAGTGTTTTGTCAAATTTGACTGTTGTGACTTGGAAGAAAGATGCTCTGGTTGTTGCTTCGTATTCAGAGCTGGTAACTTAATTCGAAATATTTCCACAGGGAAAGTTTCGCGTATTCAGAGTCGGGTTACAGTAGAGTTTTTGCACTCACATCATTAATTTGTGTGTAGTTCATGCTTCCAAGGTTGCTAGCGTAGAATCTTCTGAGAGTTTTTCAAAAGCACAACACCTTTAAAAAGAAGAGTTTGTCCTCAAACTGTCCCCGACAGTTAATTATGCACAGGAATTAAGCGTAGGAATGCCCTCCCCATACACACGGATAAATTGGCTGACGTATGGAATAATTTTTTGGTCAACTGTAAATGACTATTAATGAATTACTAGTGTTATATTTATGGATTTAATATTGACCTTAACTGGAATTATTCCTCACTTCAGAGGTCTAACTTTCCTGATTTCCTCATCATAAATTCATGAGCGTTGTTGACGTTTCGCACTTCATTTACTCATCAATTAAAAATACCGTGTCATTTTCTCATGCAGTCTTTTAATTAGTTCTTCTTTACATCTGTTTTCACCAACAACTGTTTCTACTCATTTCTCTGTATATAAAACACAACAAGCCAGCTAGCTAAATTGTTAGCCTTTACCATAAGGTAGTTTCTGCCTGCAGTCCTTGTTTCCTAGTTGCCTAGCAACTGTGATCTTATGCCTGTACCCAATCGAAGTGTTTCCGCCTTACCATTTTAAAAGTATAAATTCACAAGTACCCCAGCGTCACTTATAGCAACATGTCCAGCTCTGGTTACATCGAGAGCTCTAATTATGGCCTAAGCATCTTACGGAGAGAGGTAAACAAAAGTCATACGGTTCTGAAACTCTTTACTAAGCTTTAACACACACATAAACAAGCTCCACAGAAAAACTCTGATTAATGGGACTGTGACCAAAGTGTTGCCCTTTCCACTGACTCCTCTCTCTCTCACCATGATCAGGCCATCGGTCTCCTGCCGAGTGTGTATAATGGTGCTGACATCAATCAGTAACCCTACTTTCATTACCAGACACACACACACACACAAACACGCACACACACTGTTATTTAGTTAATTAGAATATCTCTCAAAAGCAGTGAGAGGAACGAACACATCCCTATAAGAACAGTCATCACTCTCAGCTGCCAATACATCCTCTCTTTACATAGACATTGGTATAGATGTGGAAAATCTAAACTTTTTGTTTACCTCATGAACCGTTTTCCTTAACGACTTAGGTCTTAGGTCAACGCCACCACTACTTAAAGGGCGTGAAAACTGCTCATAAGCCAGCTATAGGAAGACTCCAGTCTACTCCGATTAAATCAGCTGTAACTCACTTGAAGTCCCACCAATTTTCACTAACTATTGCTTTGTTATGGACGCGTAAACATATATGTGCTGATGATAACTAATTGTTGAGTTCAATTTTTGGAAACTTGGCCAAAGCAGTGGGATTTAGGCTAATGTAAATGTAAACGTGGATAGAAATGATCATAAAACACAACCTACAGGTATTGAGCAAGAGTTTTACCTCTATTGATAGTAGCTAAAGTTAACATGACTGACAATTAAAGCAAGCTTAGTTACTCCATGGTGGACTGGCGACCTGCCCAGGGTGTACCCCGCCTCTCGCGCGAAGATGCTGGGATTGGCTCCAGCTTCCCCGCGACCCAGATGGATAAAGCGGTGTAGATAATGGATGGATGGATGGATGGTTACACCATGATGAACATAACCTACCTGATAAAGTTAGCGATTTGCGTTCAGAAGCTACTTATGTCAATATTTATATGGCGAAAGTTAACGCATGAGTCGATTTTCAACATTCCTGTGCAAGTTCACACCTCAGAAGTTGCCTCAGTTCTTGAGACTGGGATTTTCAATAGCATCCAGACCGCTGCCTTTGCCTTTCAGCCCTACAACAGTCAAGGGATAGAAAATACGAAATATGAATAATGTTTCACAATAAGGAAGAAAAAAAGAACTGCGCCATCACCCGTCGCTTCACTATATCAATTTGCTTCTCATTTGTATAAAATCAAAGCCCACTCAACTTTCTCATTGCTCATTCTGCTCGCTTTGTAAGTCTTTTGAAATGAATAAGTTCCATCCATGCTTTCGTGTTGTGTTGTATTGTGTTGTGTTGTGTTGTGTTGTTGTGATGCTGCCAGTGGGAACTCCAGGTAATGAGTATCATTATTCTACAAACAGAACAACCAGAACGTTTTTGTATATTATGATTGTAAAACAGCTTATGTAAGAAGCAAGTGTGTGCTTCGAATGGATCTCTATAGAGTTTATGCTTGACTCATGCATACAAGTGGAAAAAATAGGCTCAGAGAACAAAGAAAATGGAGCGAGTGCAAGTGATGGATGTGAGTCACTCGTCTCGTGGAGCTGGTATGGATTGAAACGTTGGCGAAAATGGAAGCATATCAACGTGACGTAGGCAAATTTTTTTTGGGGGGTTCTGTATGTTCAGGTTGTGCATTGATGCTTGAAATTCAGTCCCGAATATGGCCACTAGAGCATAACTAATCATGTGTCTAAGAAATCTATGATTGTCACAAGTTCACAATATGAAGCTGAAACATACACATACAGTGAGATGAAATATTGTGCCTCATACAGTAACATTCTCTATATATAGAACTATATACGGTGCAACAAATATAAAACAATATCTGTAGACTGGACTGGAGAGGGTTTATTAAATAAATCCCCACCACCCATATTATTTACACCATTTCACTTCACTGCAAAATAATATCTTGACGGATTCCAAAGAACAGCAGCAGGAGGACGGATCAGGCACAAGCAGTGTAAAAAAGCTGAGCAGACTGACTGCGGAAAAATACGAGACTGGAAAGTAAAAATAATATCGAGATTGGAAAATGAGTCCAGAGGATGGTACCGGGCAATAAAGTGCTGATGTGAAGAGAGGTGGTGATGATGGGGTTGTTGGTAACACTGCCTCTGAGGTGACCAAAGGTGCTGAATTCTTTTCATCAGGTAAAAAATGTGGACACTTTTGTCCAGATTGAATTATTCTTTGAGGTGAAATTATTCCATTTTTTTTCTTTCTAAAAAAAAAAGAAGAAAAAAAAACAAAAAAAACATTTCAATCGATAATGTCTGTGTTTGGATTCTCTATCCCTCTCTGTCATTAACATAGTGTTAATGTTAATAATCATATTTTTGTGTCTGTTGCCTGAATTCAACTCATGTCTTTTGCCTTGATCAACTCATGGGTTGAAAGAAACAACTTTGTGCTGTTAAATGGTCTAATTACGGGAGTTCGTCTTGGCCCTTCTTTCGTTGCAGGTCTGAGTGAAGCAGAGACTCTCGTTACTGTGCGCAAAGTAACGCGCCTTGCAGTGAAAGAGCCTCTCACAGGCTCCGCCCTCCTTCCTTGTGTCCACACCCTGCGCCACCAAGATGGGACGGCGCGTGTACGATGGACCCGGCTTCAGGGTGACACAGAGATTACCGTGCTCGACCTCGAGAATGGGGAAGTTCGTGTGCGGCGAGCGTACGAAGGTCGGATCGGTCTGCCGGGGTACCGCTCAAACAGGCTGAACGTCTCGCTCGCTGTCTCCCAGCTCCGCACCAACGACTCCGGGACCTTTCTCTGCCATGTGACCCTGGGGGACACTTACGAGCAGGACACGGTCACGCTGGAGGTTACAGGTGAGATGAAAAACTAAAAAAACGGTGGAGTGTCTGGGTCCGGTAACAAGACTGATTTTATTAAAGTGTGTCAGGTGTCTATAAACTCAAAAACTAAACTCAAAAACTTTTGCCAGTTTTAGGTGAAACCTGTTATTAAATGTGCTACTCAGCAGGCTAAAAAAACATTTTTAGCCTCAAGTGTCTGATTGTTTCAGAGGCGTCTGTGGGGTCAGTGGTTAAGACATTGGACTAGTGGTCGGAAGGTCGGAAGTTCAAATCCCAGCACTAGAGCCAAGCTGCTACTGCTGGGCCCTTGAGCAAGTCTCAATCAAGGATCTTTAACTGCTCACATGTATAAAATAACATGCATGTAAGTCGCTCTGGATAAGGGTGTCTGCCAAATGACGTAAATGTAATTGTAGGCACTTCTCTCAAACAGCTGTTATCCTGGTCGAGAATGGTGAAAATCAGAAACTACCAGTTTTTAGCATCAACAGCTTGTAGATCGTGCAGGTCAACATCATGAATACTGAAACATAGGCAAACCCAAGCTCTGGAAGCAACACTTATTGGACTTGGTGTTTTGAATTGGCTACCGCAGACAGTGTTGGATGCTGCTATCAGCAAAGAACAGGAAAGAACATCTCCAGTGGCTACAGGAGCAGTGAAATGAGTGTAAAGTGCTGCCTGGTCGATGAATCCATGTTCCTTCTGTGTCGTGATGATGGAAAGATCCAGAGCCGTACAGGCACGACCAAACTCATCTCTTCATTTCTACGTGGTGTTGGTTGGTATACATTACCAATGCTACTAGCTAGTGCGATCCATCTATTTATTTATGCAGGGTAAGTTTGCTTAAGTTGATTTTCCTCTCAGACCATTCAGATTCTTAACATGGAAGAAGCAGACATGAAGGACAGGAAAGGAAAAGGGGAAAGAGAGAGACCTCCAGAGACACTGACTGTTTCTGTTTCTTCTAGGAAAGGTTCATCCTTCTCCCAAGGGTCATGACCAATGAATTGACCCTTTTCTGAATTTCTAAAGAAGGAGGAGGGGGAGCTCTGGGAAGCATGATACAGCATACGGAATGGGAATGTGGACCAGCAAATAACAGCAAAAACAAATAATCTTATTAATAATACTGTGATTTTTTTTTTTCTTTTCAGTAAAAAAAAAAAAATGTACATGTGGCTTAAAGTATAAGCTGACCAAACATTCATCGGCGACACTTTCAGTTATTGTTCATAATTTTATCCATTAAAAATTCAGCCCTCGAGATACGCAGTCTGTCCCAATACGATGTCTGCCATATGAAAAAAATATTTTGGGGGATGATATTATTAGTTAATTTAATATTGGCCTCAAATGCAGTTCTGTTTGTGTGTGTGTGTTTCAATGTGACTTATTTTGATTACATCAATAGTGGCACTGGATTTAACATTGCTTCGATATCCTACAACAAATATAGGCTTAAGTTGCAGGTCAGAATTGGGTGTGACTCAGATGCGCCCCTGTTTTCGGCAAACTTTTGCGTTCCATGTGAGTTTAGAATCCAGGACACAGTCTTTTTGACTTCTATTACTGAAGAATGATATAAGCTTCAGTTTTTTCATACGTAATATCCTGTATGAACAGTTCCTGGCAGGGGGCTCAGGCTTTTGGACCCTGCTGTAAAAGAAGAATATTTGCACACAGCAACATGGTAAATGAGTATTACAAACAGTCCTGGTTAACGTGTCGGAGTATTATGTTTACGAGTTAATATTTATCAGACAAGCTTGTTAGGTTTAAAATCAGAAGGGAAGTGTTTTCATCTCCGAATTTCCGTATGAGTCTTAATCAGGGGATTGAGCGCTGGGCTCCCTGTGGACTGTTTGATTCACCATGAGCAGCTTTCGAACCTTCATTTAATCCAAGGCGGAGTTTATAATAATGGACTCAGGAACTCGTATCCTCTGTCTCCTTTAGAAAACACATAATCAAACAATGCCAATGGTGCCGTCGGAATGACGTGCAATCCAATATAACAGCAATTATTATAAACAGCACTGTCAATTCAGCCAACCTGTTATAATGTGATTAAATATGACTTCTTACTCCAGCCGTCCTTACTAAGAACTCTGACCGATGTTAACTAGCTATCTGCCAGGAGCTGCCTGCGTGGGCCATCAATTACGAAACTCCGGAGAAACAGGAGTCGATAAGCGACCCCAAAGGTCTGTCTTTAATTTAGGATGCTGAAGTGTGCCAGAGAGATGCAGCCTCATTAATGTGAGACCTCAAAGCTGTGTGAATTAATTGCCTACTAATCATGATCGATTTATTCTGTCAATATAATATAGCTTCATTTTTTTTCCATCAGTGCCAGGTTCAGAAAAGCGTTATTCTCATTTCCATACAAGTTTGTCATTAATTGGTTCATTTCCCATTACTGTTTAATTAGAATCATTTGATTACTTATAACGTTGCGACGTTTGTTAACAATTTCTGATGAATCATCGGTATACGAGAGGATAAAATATTGTGTGGTATTTTTCCGTTTGCTAACATTATTAGAAATGCCAAGTACTTTATTACTTCTTTGACCGTGTGTGCGTGTGTGTGTATGATGGATGTGTTTAGGGGTTGTGTTTCATTACCGTGCGCTGGCCGGGCCCTACTCTCTGTCGTTTGTGGACGCTGAGCATGCATGTGAGCAGAACTCGGCTCAGATTGCGTCTGTGGAACAACTCTGGGCTGCTTTCCACTCAGGCCTGGACGAGTGCTCGGCCGGCTGGCTCAGCGATCAGACTGTCAGGTTAGCCACGCTTAAACCTTCTCTGTGTGCGCGATCTGTGTTCTGATGATTCATATTAAAGCAAAGACTAACGACTTTTGAAAAACGCTACCAACTTATGATGAGTTCTCGCATATGAAAGCGACTAAGTTCACGGCTCTTAGCGTCAGTGTGCCAACTGATTTGGCTCGACTTGTAATAGAAGTAAATCGGGCCAAGATTCAATTCATACTTCTGCACAGAAAAGTTCAGAAACTCCAGCCAAATGTCTTGGCTCCTGAGGTTCGAAAGGGGAAGTAAACAATAACCTTTAACACTTTAACTCTTTTATTCACTACAAAGCCAAGGGCATCTCTTTTGATATCATCGCAGCACATTTGAATTAGTCTTAAAGCATATTATTCAGTAATTATTATGAATTATTTAGTATATACAGTGGAAGTAATAATAACCATTCAAGAGTGAGGAATGCGAACCTGGATTCTATGAGAAGAAATTGCTGGAACTATACTTGACTTTTGTATTAGAAAAGCGTCCCGATATGAGGAATTAAAGCACGCATCAGAAACAAGTATTTCTACAAACAATATAAACAATATTTATGGAAATAGACAATACAGGCACCCTTTCTATCCCTGACGGTCGTCTTCATGGCAGGCGTGCATTGATTTTTGCATCATCGTCTTATCGTTTGCATGACATTTGCAACTTAGAGCCACTATTATTTGCACTCAAGCCATTTTGAACTGTTCATTAGCAACAGTGCGATTCGTGAGCATTTGACGTCTGGCCGTACGCACCACCGCTCTCCTCTCCTGAGCCCAGGCAGCCGTACAGGATCCTGCATTAATGGATCAAAGCAATTATTCATTAATGACACCGATGTTCGGCGCTGCGTCGTTTGCATAATAATACAGGGGAATGCATCCTGGGGAATGCTGGGAGGATTTCACGCTTAGCTCAGCTCTTTACAGGTACCCGATTCAGAAACCCGAGCTGGGCTGCTACGGACACAGCGAGAACGTGCGAGGGGTGAGGAATTATGGGAAGCGAGACGCCTCTGAGCTGTTTGACGTGTACTGCTTCGCCAGCGCCATGCAAGGTGAAATGAAGCTGTTTAATCCTCTTATTACACGGTTGTTTACCGTGTTAGCAGTAATCTGGATTCCGAGACTAAATTTATTTCGGCCTTAAGGAAGATTCCACGAATATCTTTATTGTCATTCTGCAAATCAGGCTACAAAATGCAGCATAAAAAGAATAATATATCTGATATTTTCTATATAGAAAGTCAAAGCTAAAGGTAAAAATCACACAAATATTATGCTTTTCAGAGTAAGAATGTGTCGGTAAGCACTTTTGCTTCCTCTCCAGGTGAGGTGTTCGTACTCCCGGCTCCAGGGAATCTCACCTTGGCCGAGGCCGTGGCTCGGTGTGCTGTTCTTGGCGCTCAGCTGGCCACAGTGGGTCAGCTCCATCTGGCATGGCGTGCTGGCCTGGAGCACTGCGAACCTGGGTGGCTTGCAGATGGCAGTGTGAGGTACTCAGCGATTAAGCCCCGTCCTGAGTGTAAGAGCGAAGTACCAGGCGTCCACATTGACTCATCCACAGAGCTCTCCAATTGGACTGCTACGTTCAGTGCATACTGCTACAGAGGTATGTACTCTGTTATAGTCTGAGGATTTCACTGTCCAAAGCTGGGTCTCTCTCTCAGCAGGCAGTGAAAAGGACACAGCATTGTACTAACTAAGGACTGCTTTCCACAAGTCCCTAAAGACATTTTTCTTTCTTTAGTCTCATGTATGTGGGTAAGCGCAGGTAGAGCATGCACCTTCCTCAGTATTGTTTTTTTTTCTGACAAGAAAATGCCAAAGCCCAATCCGGCTATATAAGCAGGGTCTGAAAACTTCACCTAGCTGACGTACAAAAAAATTTTACGCATCCATCATAGCCTGAGCAATTAACCTAAATGTTGCAAATTAAAATCTGTATAGATGTATAACATGCAAAAAATATGTAATCACTTCTCTTGGAAAAAATTGAACAGATATGACACAAAACTATTTCTATTTAACAGCTGAATATTCTGGCTTTGTAAAACATACCTAAAAAAATTTATGTAATTAATGGCCTATGTTTTTCAGTAGAGGAAAAGAATCACCTATTTGGAATTTGCATTCCTAAAACAAATATCCGCACATATGCAAATGAGTCTGCAGTTATAAGAGAGTACTTGCAGACTTTAACGAGCCGTTGTACCTGCGTGATTGACAGGAAACACGGCCCCAGCAAGAAAGCTGCCAGTTGAAACGATGGGAAGGATTATACAACTCCTTCAAGAAGGTAATTCAACACGGAGTGTGGCAAAAGATGTTAGTTGTTCCTAGTCAACGGTGTTTAAAATGGAGCAAGTACAAACAAAGTGGTAAGGTTGTAAAAAGGAAACATAGGTAGACCAAAGAAGACGTCAAAGCATCAAGACAGAAAACTCAAAGCCTTAAAAAAAGAAATGCACCAAACAAATGGGCAGAAACAGGAGTCAATGTTTGTGACCGAACTGTAGGAAACGGGATTTATATACGGAAAAGCCAAACGTAATCCCTCATTAGCATCGAAACTGAAGACGACAAGGTTCCAGTGGGCTAAAGAGAAGCAGTCATGGACTGTGGATGAAAGTGATATTTCTCCTCATCATTGAGTGATTCCATAATTTTTTTTTCCTCTACTTGATCCAAAAAAAATGGTCCCTTAATTACACTTTCATAAAAATTTTTTTTGAGGTATGTTTTTACAAAGCCAGAATGTTCAGCTGTTAAATAAAATCGTTTTTGTGTCATATTTGTGATTTGTTTTTTGGTTTTTTCGCTACAAAGTGAACAGCTGAATGAACATCCTTCAAGATTAGTAATTCCATATTTTTTGCCAATGCTTGTATAGGATTAAGTGTGTAACTCTTAATTTATTTACAGCACACCAAAGTCCGTAGTAGGCGTCTAAACATGTGAAGCGTAATCACACGTGATTTAACATAATTTAATCATAATTTTAGAGTCAAACCTAGGGGACACTAAACATGGAACAGGAAAACAAGGCTTGGACTTAACCACATAATGGTTAATGGGTGTGCAGGAGGCACAACGGGATAAAAATACTCAGACTAATCAGAACTAAACACAGTACAGGTGAACACAATTAGGCAACAAGCCAATGGTAATAGAATATATTTGTTGCATTTGAACACAAAGTGGGAAACCATGACAATAAAGGTCTGCTTCTTGTGTTGTTGTTAAATACAAAAGCTATCTTAACCATCTTTAAATGTTTAAATTTGAGCGGCGGATTGACAGAACGAGTTCAATCGAAAATGCTTAGAAACAAAAATAACTTCCGAAACAGGCAGGTGTGGGGTTTTAAAAATCACATCACTTTGTCCTTTATATAAAAACTGACAGAACAGGACAAATTCTTGTATGAACTTTCATTATATATGAATATTCAGTTTGAATATCATTTACTAATTTATAGTTCTTATTCAAATTGTTCTGATGCCAAATATTTAGTTACAACAGTAACAGTACAAGGTGCTTCTAACCAACCTCGTTTTATGAGCCAATTGGTTTGAATTTGAAAAAGATAAGGGTTTTTTATTTGAATGATGTCTTAATCCTCTCTCTAACCTTTGTAACTTATACAACTTGCCATGAGTATGGTCCATAATGCTTTGTTAATTAACAAAGATATGTGGACCTTACTGAGCTTAATATTTACCCATTTTTCATCATTTTATAGCTGTTATGAGTTGTTATGATGAGCCATGCTCTTGTGTAAAAGACTGATAGATGCCCTTTGTATGGACTGTGCCCAGTGACTTTTTGTATGATATTTTAGCGCGCATCGCAGCAGGAGTACGGTCGGAAATGTGAAACACTCTGTCAGGGTAAATAAGGAGGAAATGGACGCTTGGGAGCCTGCGAATCTTTTTTAAAATGGCTCCACCTGATTCACTGGCAGCCAGGAGACCACAGGGGAGTTTCCCCAACATTATGAAGTCCCTCCTGAGACCACTGATGTATTTAATAGAGGATAAACCCAGAGGAGAGCCCGAGAGATGCCTCCAGCACACAAACTCCCAGTGGTTAAGCTTTTTATAATAGAGATTTATCAACTCTTCTACAGTTTCTCTCAGTTATAAATATTTGCGATTTGCTTTTTCGTACAGTTTGGGATTCCGGTTGAATATCTTTTCTCCTGTATTGATTGTTGATCTTGCAAAGACAGTTATTGAGTCTGTGTGTTTGCTTTTGCCTAATGACAGCGTAGGTCTGTGCCAAAGACAAGATCCGAAACTAAAGCTATGAGCACACATTTACAACTGTGTTGTGTATGCTCAGGCAATTCAAGGACAATCACTTAATCTTTTAAAATCCAAGTGTGCCTAAACTTACAATGGCCAAAAAAACTGGTGTCTAAAGCCGCCTGTGAGTCCAAATCAGTATGGTATCTGTGTGAAAATATCTAGTGATAAAAAATATGAACTTCACACCGGTTTTTCTTTGATTAAAACTGTAGTCTATTTGTTACTAGTGAATAAAGACTTGCTTTTCTTTCTGACATGCTTGTAACAGTAATTCGTAGCTATTGCCAAATTCAAATGGGTAGGAAACATCAAATTCACATTTCGCACTAGCGAACATGCATCCGATATGATCAAACTTGAAAGACGTATGCCCAGAAACACAGAAATTCCTGATTTGGAGGCATCCTAACATGAAAACCGTTTCCCCTTCGTATAGCTATGAGCTAGCTAGCCAACGTTAGACAGCATGCTCATCCTAACAGAGAAGGGTTTTCCCTTTAACAATGCCTTATTGTTTAACTAGCTAGCTAATGTCAGCAAGATAGCACACTACCGTCGAACGTTGTTCTGTCGGATTATAACAGAGAGGTCTTTTGCCTTTAACAAGGCCTTGTGTTTGAGCTAGCTACCGAGCATAGCGGGCTAGCTCGCTATTATACTGTGTGCTGTGCGGAATCACAATGAAGCACAAATGATTATCCACGCTAGCTTAAAAAGTGTTTAGGTTAAAAGAGAGAGAATTTGCTTGTTAATGTTACTGTGTAATTTTTGTAGTTGTCACAGGACTTTGCGTAATAATGAGGAGACAGCAATAACAGCGGCAGATCAATATGCTCTGTTTCACATTGTATCTCACACCATATACTACTATACTAAACATTATGTCAGTAAACCAATGGTGTGTTGGTTTTATTTTACACATCTTATTTGGTACATAGAATATGGCTTAGGATTAAGTCTGAATTCGGTTTGAGTTTGCGTTACTTGCCATTCCCGAATGAGCTTTAAAAGTGATCGAGTATGATTTTGACATGTCTCGTGAAATCTAACATCTCTCTATGTTGCTGTATTCCAGAAACACGTTCCTCTACCGAGCCACCTGTCCCCCAGCCAATAAACTGGACTGGTCAAGTGGATCTGGACACTGATCCCATTACAGTCAGTGAATCTGTCTCTGATGATTATGTTATGGCGCTTCTCTGTGTAGAGGATGGCTCCCTGGACTGGAGTATCCAGGAAGATGCCCTTCAGAATACCTGGCAGGACATCTCTACCCCACTGTCTGACATCACCACTGAGAGCCCCAAAGAGGAACATAAGGGTGATGAAGCTACAACAGAGCCCTCGCCAACACCAACCACAGCTCAGAAGGAAGTCTCCTTCAGAAACGTCATGAGCTCCTGGTGGAAACCCTGGAGCTACCTGACAGGAAACAACGAGGAGGAGAAGGACACCACTCCGAGTCCACTCACCACACTGCCAGGTGTGATAAGCGCTACGGTCCTCGAAGTGTCTTCGAGCACCCAGTCTACCGCTTCTCCCGAATCAGGCAAGAATGATCAATTATTTGACACCCTTATTAGGAGAAAATCAGCTTTCAATTTCTTCTAAATGATTTTGACAGCAGACTCTTGCAACATTATCATATCTGTCTCTAAGCCAGTGCCCCATATCAATAAGCAGATCAAAAACCGCTTTTGGTTGGTGCGTACTTTCTTCTCTCTGTTATCTTTCTTTTTCTGTTTTTCTTAAAGCACCCTTTAGACCTGTTTTCAAAGCGCCTGTTCTTGAAGTGGCATCTCTTTTTTTCTTCTGTCCCTTCTGCCTTTGTTTCTCTTTCACATAGAGGAATGAGGTTGATCCATAGAGTCTCTCATCTTTTATGCAGACAGTTGTTTGTGAAGATCCTGTCACGAGCAAAAGAATACATGGGTACTCGGGATGCAACTGAGTATGAATACATTATTCGGAGTAAACAGATAACGTGTTCTAAACAGATACGAACAGGAGACAAACTTATCGTTTTTGGTTTTGTTTTTCCTGGCAAAAAAATTGTGATTAATTGATGTAAGTTGGAGGTTATTACTTACATTCAGGCAAGTAGTGAGATATGATGCTTTTGGGCATGAGCGACTGGTCAGTTATGATTGTGACTACGTTAATAAATGTGAATGATGCATTTACGGAAATCCATTATCAGCATTCGTTCATTCATCTTTAGTAAGTGCCTGGTCAGGGTCACAGTGGTTCGTTCTTATTTAGGGAAATCACAACAACTACATTTGTTCGAAAGTGTTGCAGGTAAGAACAAACCAAAATAATGCTGTAATTGTGCAATGGCATTAACAGCATCACGATTTCAAGAATCAACAACAACAGCAAAAACAACAACAACAAACCACTTCAGGTTTAAATCCAAATACAGTTATGAATAGTTGAAATAATAAACAGATATATGTATTGCGATTGTGTTATACCGGTACGTCGGGATGTTAAGAGTTTCAGAGTGGAAGCAAGCAGCGATTGTGGTACACAGGCTGACCCTGGGGTTGATTTATAGCAGTGGCATGTACAGTAAATCTGACCCTTGGTCCTAATCTGATTCATTCAGCTAATCACTGGTAATTAATTCCTCAGTTTGAGTCACCAGGTGGCCAGTGTTGTCAACATACGCAATATGCTGAATATCCGGTGCCTAATTTACAGCCCCTTGAGAACTGTGGGTCAAATATTCTTGAGATAGAGCTGTAGAGTTTCAAAATGCAGCGTGTGAGTTGTCATAATTGTTGTTAGCGGTGATCGAATTGTAAAAAGAGCTCAACCTGAAGGGGATGCTAGGTTCAAATACCAACGGTCCTTTCCAGGGTCATAACCAGGATCAAGTCCACTTTACTTTGCTGATAAATATGTATCAGTAAATATACACAATGTGTATTACATCAATTACTCATTTCTAATCTCTGTTATATTATCCTTCTATTCTTCCATAGTTTTGTTGAGTTTACATGCCTACGTTAGGTGTTGATTTCTAAATTCTGTTATATGGTTCTAGCAATGCAGCAATACAATAGTTAATAATACACTTCATAATGATTGCAGTATGTTTTTAACAATTAGCTTTACGCAATTCAACAGACTAGAATTGAACTAATATTAAGTGCTTGTTTTTAGCCTAAACCGATCTGCAAATGTTACTGAAACTGAATAGCTGATTTGACGAGCAGTGTAGCATCTTGAGCTAAACATAATGGCCGACTCATTCTCTGGGGAAACCTAATGTGTCTGCATAGACGTCGGCGTTTCCTGCAGAAAACCAGAGAAAAACAAAACCTACAGAAAATATTGAGGTCCAGACTTTATGGCTGTGGTCCTATATTCAAACCCTGGTGGATGCCAAAAGCCTAGCTTCACAGAAAAACCCATAAAAAGAGCTTAATTAATGTGTATTAGTATAATTACTTTTTAGGAGAAAGGCCAGAGATCATAAACTCAATTTGTCACTGGTTACCTCTGGTTGTTACACCTAATATCTTTCAGAAAGATTACAGCCATTGCTGTTTCTGAAGACTGAAATTGCACACCAATACATTACCACGCATTTCCACGTAGCTACCTACATGATTATAATATCTGATGATGGATGATGTTGGTTTTAGAGCAGCTGATACAATATTAATGGTGTGGTAATCTGGAATGTGGCTGAGATTAAAATATCAACAACTGACAAATTAATATTAAAGTGGATAGACTAGATAGTTTTTAATCAGGTCTTTTCATTTAAGGGATGGTAATCTTTTTACCTCACCTACAAACGAACCCTTATTATAAGGACAGGCTTGTTATATATAATAATGTCCAAAGAGGCAGTTTGTAAAACCTTTGAAACGATAGGGCACTGTGGTAACTATTGGGCCGTAAATGCAGATATCTTTTTCTTTTATAAATGTTCCCCAACCCACATCAATAGACTCTAAATAATTAATGATATTTTAGTGCTTCTTTTAATCATAACTCTTCCTACCCCTTCTGGCATTAATATTTCTATTACCTTCACAGTCAGTTTTTTATGTAAATTCAGATTAATCAGCCTGCATCAAAGAGAGGTGTTGATATAAAGTGTTGTTTGTTTGTTTGTTGTCACTCATCATCATCGGTAACAATTCGAACAGTTTTATCTGAAAGATTGCAGGGGTTCATGAGAGAGAACAGAGTGCTGGATAAATATGAGTTTGTGCCCCAGGGAGAAATAAAAAAGAGAGAAATGGTGCGGCATGAAGTCTGGGCCAGCCTAGGTTATTGTAATGGATGTTGCCCTGTCAGTACTGCTACTTCAAATTAAACCCAGTGCCTGAGCTCTGTTCTCTAGAGCAAACTAAGCAAAGTCAGTACTCCCTGCAAGCCTGTTCCACTTCCTGGCCAGATCCAGGCCAGAGGCCGTAAAAGAAAGACCTTGTATCCTGCAGTTAGATGCTAATATAGGTTTGCTTTGATTTATGCCAAACAGGCTTCTATAGCGAGTCACACTTGGATATATTCAAAGTTGGTGACCTGGGGTCAAAAGTCAGATATGGCTTACTCGGATGCTTCAAGGTGGAGTGATCGATTCTGGAGAAAGATTGTTGATATTTGAACTCAACAGCCAAACAAATACACACCTACCCTTCAGTGCTCCTTCAGAAGCTCCGCCCCCAAATTCATGGATGCGTATTGCCAAGACAACAACACTAACAACGACATCATCCATCCCCTGCTCCCCTTTCTCCTGCCCTGTGATTGGCTGGAATGCATCCCTTGTTGCTGATCGGCTGAAATGGTGTTGTATGGCTCGGCCTGAGCCACTTTCTTTTTTCTCTGTTTATAGAGCCAGGGCTGTGTACGAGCGCTAGATGTTTTTAGCGCACACACAGAACGGACCGCTAGCAGACCGTGAGAAGATATTTGCTGAATTTGACAAAAAAGTCTATTAGATTAGAATCGATGACTGCACCTTTAAGCAGATTTTCTAGGCTCTTCATTTAGATTATACAAATTATCTGTGTGTAGTTCATGCTTCTGAGGTTGCCAGATTTTCTTGCGTCTGATACGAGGTTTTTTTATAAGTACAGAAGTGAACCTGCCTTTAAACCTGAAAAAAATCAGGGAGGGAAATTCGACCCTCATTATTCAGTAGCTCTTGATCCAACATTTCCTATTATCCTATCAGATTTCTATAAAAAGGTTTTCTTATGTTAAAAGCACTGTACAAGTTAAAATTGTATTGAATGGAATAGTGAGTTTGCGTTTCAGTGTCAGCCGAGGTCAGCAGATCAGTTTGGTGACCTCTTCACTCCGCTGACTTCGTTATACACTCAGCTTTCGGTGTTAGACGAGACAGCTAGAGCTTTCCAACTTCTAGTTTAGTAAGTAGGTTTGGATTTCTTTCCTCTCACTTAATTAGTACACGTATCAGACTTGGCCCAAACCTCAATCATCAATGTTTAACAGCCAGTAGAAAGCCAGCCATGTCGTCTACATTATTGAAGTCAGTTTCACTAATGGATGTGAATGCTTGCTCTCTCTGCCTTCGTGAGATTATAATTTGGGCTAAAAAAAAAAAAATATATATATATATATATATATATATATATATATATACCCTCCAGATATCTCATAAACAGGTGGTCGGTGAGTTTACAGACACTGATAATCGGAGTGCTTTGTTCGATTACAAAAAGGCCATTCATGTTGAAAAACTAATAATTCAGTTCAAAGTATTAATTTTACTTAAGGCAGCCGATTGAATCATCAATTAGTGCCATTGTTGAAATATTGACCTGCCTGGCGAATTGATAGCAATTAGATTTAATTGGTTTGAATCTGCGGCGCAAGGGAGCTTGCAAACAAATTCTGCTCTGCATGCTGGCAAGGACGTCTCCTCATGTAATGCATGTTTAATTTATAAACTTGCTAATTGAAGGCTGGGTGCTGCAATGATTAGTCGCAAATGGGAGTAATAATTGAATGATTTAAGTGGTTGAAACGGCGGTTACTAATGTGTTCCAGTCATATGGAACAAGAAGTAGTGTGATAGAAATAATTACATTTTCCAGCTGCTCTTTTGGCAGCCGCAGTTTTTTTGTAGTTTTTTAGTCTTGCTAGGCAAACTTATAGCTGTGACTAAAGCATAGCTACATTGTTCAAGGACCGTGTGCTTTCACAGGAAGGGGAGATTGCACTGTCATTGCAGTTCTCCTTATAGAACAGAACTATATTGTTATGTACGTGTTGGTATGCATTATACTATATCAGTATGTAGATTTTCCGTAATCTGTTTAAAAATGTTAATAATTACATTGTAATTCCAAAACAATTCTGTGTGCCTCTACATGCTGTAGCTTACTACTGTTACCTTGAAGAGGCAATCTAAGCATCCACTCAGTTCCATCCATCCATCCATGATCTATACTGCTTATCCATCCCGGGAAGCTGGAGCCAATCCAAGCTGACTTCAGGCGAAAGGCTGGGTACGCCCTGGGCTGGTCGCCAATCTATTGCAGGGCTAACACAGAGACCAACAACCATGCACTTCTAAGGACAAGGAGCCAGTTGACTTAATCTACATGTCTTTGGACTGTGGGAGGAAACCGGAGTGCCCGGAGGAAACCCACGCAGGCACGGGGAGAACATGCAAACTCCACACAGAAAGGCTTCAGTTGGCTGCAAGGTTCAAACCCAGAACCTTCTTCCTGTGAAGAACCTACCACTGTGCCACCGCTACTGCAAGTTGATTTAGATAAAATATAAAAAATTTAGGTAGAAGTTTCATTGTTTAGAAATGTCATTGAATTATTGTTATCATTAAGAACACAGCCATGCATTTTGTATTCTCCAAATTTGTTTTCATGTAGGTTTATTGGTGGGCATATTGTTCCTGTTCTTTAATGTTATTGATGGAAGCCATGGTGGGGAAGCCATGGTGGGGTAGTGGTTAGCACTATCGGCTCACAGCAAGAAGTTTCTGGGTGACCAAAGGTGCATTTCTGTGCGGAGTTTGCGTGTTCTCCTCAGGTACTTTGGGGTTCTTTCCTCTGAGTGCTCCAGTTTCCTCCCACAGTCCAAAGACATGTGGATTAGGTCAAAAGGCTACTCTAAATTGCCCAGAGTTGTGAATGTTTGCTCACCTCTGAGTTAGCCCTGCGATGGATTGCAGGGTGTACCTCGCCTTGTGCTGGGGTTGTACCCCGACTTGCGAAATCAGCTGGGATTGGCTCCAGCTTCCCCGAGATCCACAATGGATAAGCGGTATAGAGAATGAGTGAATATTATTAGTTTATTCTCATGAAACATCCAAACGCACATAGTTGTTAGATACGTGCACACCCACAGAGACGAAACTCAAACAGCCCACAGTGCCTGATGTCTCGGCCTGAAAAAATAAAGACGAGGGATGTGACAAGCGATTACATGATGAAACCGTCTGGCACACATTTCTCAAGTCGGTCTCCCCCCTGCAACTCTGCTGAGAGACACTGGAGAGACGAGACAGCACACAAACACATATGCATGCTAATTACCAAACTAGCTAGCACTGATGACTTATTAATGCATCCATTCTTTAAACTGATGTCTTTCCTGATTTGGATTTGACATAGATGGACGCATAATGATATCTTGCTTTCTTTCTCTCTCAGGTACAAAGACTCCAATGAAAATTATTTTACAGAAATATTCATTTCATTTTTGATGAATTGATGCCCATGCTCATGCACCATGAATAAATTAATAAATGGGCATGATAGGAATAGGATTTTACTGGAAGTTGTCATGGTTTAATGACAGGAGCTTCCATATCTGTCTAATATTAATCGTTTTTTGCTTGTTTCTCTGCAGGACCAATGGCATGGTGGTCACATTCATGGTTCAACAAAGTTTCCTCAACTGGAGATGAAACAACTGTTTCCCCTCAGCTCAAGAACACTGAAGCCTCATCGGCAGTGCCAGTCGAGACCACTAGAGAAGACCTGTACCAAAGCATGATCACAGCCACAGGAGATTGGGCAGTAGTGACCGAGGTTCTCCAGCTTGAAAGTGTGACACCTGACATAGAGAAGGAGCCTGTGCCTTCTGTTGTTTCACTCAAGGAAGAAGAAGAAGAAGACAAGGACAAAGGGATTAGGCTACCGCAAGAGGACTTTGGAGAGGACAGGAGGGCAGAGGCAGAGGGTAGCTCCTGGGGGGATGTGGACCTATCAGAAAGTACCACCAAATCCCTAACAGCAGTGCAAATCCTAACTAGTATGTCTCCTAGCGTCAAAGGTACTGTAGCTACAACTACACAGCAAGTGGAAGAGATAACAGCCATCGAGGCTCGAGGAGAGATCCTGTATGAACCCAGGACCAGAGCAAGCCTACCTGACCAAAAAATAACCACCATGTTTGTCTCCACGACATCAGCTGGTTCTGAAATGGAAGAAGGAACCCAGACCACTTTGAATCCTGATCTTGCCACTTCGTCTCCTCAAAGCCTGACAGAAAGAGGAGTCATCTCTCCCACAGCTTCTGATGAGTACCATCCGTCAACCTTTGCTACCCTGTTGCCTGGCAACCCAGAGAGTGGCCTTGGCAACTCTGATTCCAGCAGGAACAATGGATCTGAAGGTATGTTTCTCTGTCTCTCCTTTTGCTTTCAGTTGGACCCTGATTTGCCCAAAATGGCTGAGTTAATGGGGCAACTTTTGACAAGTGTAGATCTCCACAAAATAGTGATAGCTAGAATACATCTTGCGAATAAACTCTTGGCAATACCATTATGTGTGATCGCTCAAAGGCGGCATTTCATGTTTCCTTCACAATCCCTTTTTCAGAACATCTGCCTGGTTTTGAGGGGAAAAAGGCATGAAAAGCCAGCATTATTGCCGGGGTGTTGGCAGCTAGTAGCTGCCAACCACTTGTGTGCAGATGGGCAAAAAAAATACACTAAAACCCCAAAGGGATAAATATCTCATTAGACCCAAAGTAATTAGTGTTGATAAGGCAGCTCTTATGAAGCACTCCATAATACAGCTTGAATACTGGATATTATATTAACAGAACATGGCGGTGCACTAAATATGCATATGCAGACAAGAAACACTTACTGTGCCAAATTAGCAGCGCTCAGAGCCCGAGAGCTACTCAGAACTCTTCAATGTGGAGGGAAAGTTTCCGAGCAATCAGACCTCTCTTTGCTACTCCCACCAGACCCCACGCCAGCAACATTTGGCACTAATAGTCATCCTTCAAGCCCAAATTAGAAATCTCTTAAGTCTCGCAGGCCAGGTTGTATTACTGCAACAACAAAAGACTTCAACATGTTAAAAGGATCAAAAGCTGTCAATGCCACCAGAATTTAGTGAGCAAATAAACTCATTAGACTCCCAGTGCAATAGCCTTTTATGGATCTGCCTTTCTGATTGGAAATCAGTATGAATTGTCTGAGGGATATCATATTACCATTTTTATTGCATAAAACATTTCAGCTAGAGCTTATAGAAAACCAAAGTAGACAAAATACAATACATTTATGTTTGTCTTTTATGAGAATTCAAAAGTGCTGTAGTATACACTTATTTATTTTGTCTACTTTGTAATGTATCTGGACCCCATTGACACATACACCCATAGACATGTGACTATACACAGAGTCAGTTTAACTTTAAGCACTCGGTATGGACACAATTTTTTATTTCTTTTTTTAATTTATTACTATCCATATACTGGAAATGTAAACTCTTGGTACTAACATGGGTTTGGCTCATTAATAGGCGCACCTCAAAGGCTGTGTAATTATCAGCG
This sequence comes from Notoglanidium macrostoma, assembly GCA_030068235.1. Taxonomy (NCBI): domain Eukaryota; kingdom Metazoa; phylum Chordata; class Actinopteri; order Siluriformes; family Auchenoglanididae; genus Notoglanidium; species Notoglanidium macrostoma. The sequence goes on from JAQQZR010000018.1 coordinate 12,869,447, forward strand.
AGCAGCTGCTGAGTGAGTACTTCTAAGAGATGAACAACTTGGCGAGAAATCATTCTTTTCATCCTTTTTACCACTGATGAATAATTAGTGTTTAAAGATGAGTTTTGCTAGGGCCATTAGCGGAAACCAAATCAGAGATATTGGAGATATCCAACATTTTCCTTGTTCAGCAGAAAGACAGAGTACATGCGCACCCCCCCCACACACTCACACACCCCAACACATTCTGTCCTCTGTGTCAAAGTCATGAGCCGAATCTAAAATGAGGCTTTGCTGGCAAATCTCGAGTCACACAAAAGCATCCATTAAGGTAGAATATTCCTCCAAATACTTCATACTGCTGCCATCCGACTGTATCTTTTCATTCCGACCTCCTCAGTCTACCTTCTTTTCATACACACATGCACACACACACACACACACACACACACACAGCACATGCTTTCTTCACTGTCCTAATACCATCCCTCTCAGCTCATCTCTGCAGAGCTGCTCTGTCCATCTCTATAAGCTCTATGCACATATGCATAAGCCTCACTCTCCTAAATATCCTCCAAATGGGAATTTTCCTCTCATAAAACCCCTAAAGGTCAATCCTGACATAAAACAATGGCTGGAGGCTAGAATAACAAATCCTACATATCATCATCATTTTCACCCAACCTTGGCAGCTCCTGCCATGACCTGTTCCGGCTACTTTGTGTGGAAACTTATCGTGAGGATATTCTGGCCAGGAATGTGGGCTTATGCGCCGACTGATTGATTCCCTCAGTCGGTTTGGTTTAGAGAAAGTCGGGCTGAATGAGGTCGAGTCGCTCTCTAGCAACTGTCAGCTCTGTTTATAGAGCCTGCTTTGACCTTGTGTGTTACATCACACTTCAGTCAATGTGCTCTGGCGGCTGAGTTGGCCGACAGATTCTGAAAAGAGGGACGGACACACACACACACACACACACACACTGCCCATTGTTGTTCTGTCTCAGCCGCCTCTCTGTATTGTCTCTAAAAGCCATGTGGTGACATCAGCTTCAAAGAAGTCCATAAATCTATCGCTGCCGTCCACTTCACTTCTACCCTCCCTGTGATTGGGCTGATTGTCAGGGTTTTGATTGAAAGTGCGTCAGTGTGATGCGTGTGGTGTGACGTGCCAATTCCAATTTCACTGCCTGGAATTACTGGCTCAATGGTAGCAGAACTAGATTTGTATGTGCCTCGATAAATATAATAAAGTATGTTGAAAATGCGAGACGCTGAGAAATATCCGACCGGTGTAGGCAGAAATTCAATTCGGAGATAATAAGTAAAAAGTCACGTCATGTGATCTTTACAGTTACCTTGATAAGTGCGACACACTCTTGCATTTTTCCAGAGGGTAGTAAAAGCGGAGATGGCGTGATTTTGTTATTTAAACATTGAAGGTACGATCTACCATCAACCAGTTTTACCATATTAATAACCTCGTTATCATATACCTCTATGATAGCTTCATAATTTCAGAATGATCAAAATAACATGGGTGTAAACATTTCTATCTTAAAATACCAGATCTGCACCTCTTTTTTTCTTTCTGCAGTAAACCTCCAGCACTTCACAGGTTGTCACCTCGATATCTCTCAGCTCTGAGTGCAGCTAGCTGGCTTTCAAACAGAATAGGGAAAAAATGCATTAATCCTGTTTTCAGCATAGCAGCTGATAGAAAAGGGAAATGTGATTAAAGGAAACTATGGGACGTGTTCATTTGGCGTTTAGGGCTGTTAAATGTGGATGAATTTGTTGACTTTTTATGAGTATTAGCGTACAGCACAATTACTGCACAAAATCTTATTTGAAATGTACTGAATATAATCTACTGCTCTGTTATAAGTCTGTTATAAATTAATTGGGGGGGGTCAAATGTGAAATTCCCCACATAGCTTTGCCTACTCCTGTTTTTTAAAATTGCTTCAAAATTTAAATGGCCTAAAATGTTATTTTACAAACGCAGTGGAATGTTGATGAACCTATGATTTTATGCTGCTATAAACAAACCATTAGTAGCAGTACTACACTACGAGTTTGGATTGCATCAACCACAAAAGGTAACCACAAAACAACCACAAAACATCTTGCTTTCTTAGGTAAAGAAAATCAAATATTTTCTTTTCATGGCTCGGTAGCTAAATTTTACATTATTATTAAATGAAAAACAATAATAAAATGAGAGTCTAATGAGTCCATAAATGGCTTCATTACAGTTCCTCACCACATAAGGTAGGCTATAAAACATCAGCATTGTAGAACCTAACTAGTTCACTTTATACTCAATAGAACATCAGTTTAGATTCAGTCAGAGAAAATGCTTTGACTGATAATATCTGTTGGGCAATTGCTGTTAAGTCCATCCATCCATCCATTATCTATAGCGCTTTATCCGTCTGGGTCGCGGGGAAGCTGGAGCCAATCCCAGCATCTTG
>JAQQZR010000018.1:12875397-12899981 GCA_030068235.1 Notoglanidium macrostoma
CTATGGGCAATTTAGAGTAGCCAGTTGACCTAATCTGCATGTCTTTGGACTGTGGGAGGAAACCGGAGCACCCGGATCAAATGCAACCCTGGGTGACCCGGGGGTCGAACCCAGGACCTTCTTGCTGTGAGGCGACAGTGCTAACCACCGCACCACCGTGCCGCACAATTGCTAAGTTCTTTACGTAACTACAAAATGTGTAACTAAATATTAGCATGGTTAAATAGCATTAGCTTTATTATTCAAATATGCAAACAGCACATTAATTCTGTCAGCTTCTAAATTGTGTTTCTTGTACTATGAAACAGTGCTGATACGGACGCAGATGCAGGTTAGTGTGTTTTTTTTAATTAACGTCCAGGAAACCGATCCAAATTGAAAATCCAAGGTAAGGTTAATATCAAGCAAGGTTCAGGTGATGTACAAACAATAATATAGCAGGATATAGCAAAGACCAAGAAAAAACAAGGCTTGGTAATGTTCAGGCAAGGCACACTGAGCATTTACTTGGCAATTATTAGAATGCCTGTTTATATAGGGTATGTGTGAGTAGAACCAGGTGTGCATGATTAGTAATCTGAAAACTGTGGCTGTGACTGGAACTCTGTACAGGATATTGCTCATATATTGGGAATCTTGATGGAAAATGTATGCAGTACGTGATAAATAAAAATTCTCCAGTACAGTTACACGTACTGCTCTGGTGAAAATTTCCCGTATGCAGCCAGAGTTCATTTCGTCGTATATTGCATCCCATGATGCAACGCGGTGATTTCCAGCTTCCCAAAATTTAGTTGGGCAGCGGAAGTGGCTTTGACTCCAGCTCTGAATATAAATGCAAAATAAATAATAAATAAATTGCATATTTTCTGAATTTTCAGTGCCAATATCTTCTGTGCAACCACAGTAGTATTGTTTTCTACAGTAAAAAAACAAACAAAAACAAACACACCCTGTTGCTTTGGTTAAAAAAATAGACATTCATTGACATGACATTCATTTTGAATGTCATTCAATATGACATTCAATTTCTATCTTTTTTTATGCTCAGGAATGATGATCCTTCCATACATTTTTCTCCTCATTTGTATTTTTGGATGATGCTGTCGTATCATATGACAGCTCAAATTTATATATTGTGAAAATATTGCTATTTTCCTACAAAGGTCATTTTGAGTAAGGAGCCATTTTACCACATTCAGTGGTAACAACCAGTCAATCTGCCTAAAGGTGTCTAAAATCGTACTAGCCAAGTGCGATTTCCTCACACAGCGAATTCCATGTTTTGATCAAGTTGTTAAACCACCATGTGATGTATAGAAGTGGACATAAGCCACTTCTATAGTCAGATTAGTTTGTAATCAGATACTGACTGTCAAAATGCTTCTGTGCCACAGTTGGCACAGTTGATCTTTAAATGTAATTTCCTCCCTTTTCACTTTTGAAAGTGACAACGTTTTTCATTTCCAGATTTATATATAATAGAAAATGGCATGATTTCACCATATGAAGGGTTTTCCCAGGCCATCACACAGTTTTTTCTATATTGACTGCTAAATTTACTGGCGTCAGGTATAATGCCTGCATGACGCACTATGAAGCATGCTGACGAAATCACACCTCTAACCCCCACTGGACTTAATTGATTTCTAGCCTGTCCCTCCTACCCTCTGAAAAAAAAAAACCCCACTGGAATTATGTATATCCTTTAGTGGGCGAATAATTATGTCTAGTGCCAGTGATGTGCGCATATGCGTGTGTTGAGGCCGCCAGGCTCATTAGAGGATGTGGCGAGAGCACCTAACGAGCCAATTAAGGCTCAGGGTGCCGCTTGCCACTTAAAGTGATGCGGGGCTTCTAATTAACGCCGGGAGGTGACTGGCCGAGAGAAAAAACCCGTGTGAGGACGAGGGGGAAAGCAAGAAGGGGTGTGGAGGAGAGAGGGACAGGCAGTCAAGGCTCTTACGCAGCCACTTTCAGTGCGGTTTCTATGGCGATGGAGCCGCAGAGCATCGAACGTGGTCTGGAGAGTTTGTAAAGCACAGCAAGAGAATGAGAAACAGATGAGGGGATAGCAAAAGGAGAGCGAAACGGAAAAATACAGTCAGGTTGAAATGTTCCATTCCAAGTGATTTTAATTTAATATTGACCTGCCAGACGAATGTACAAAGGACGATGTGAATATCATGTAAAACTTCCAAATTTTGAGGCAAATCTATTTAAAATAGCAGTGATAAATTGCAATGGAAATGCATTTTCATGAATAAATAATGTGACTGTGAAAAAGATTGAGTCATTTGACTGATTGTGTTTCCAGTGGATCAGTGACTAAACTGACAAAAAGCCTGCGTTTCAAAAGTGTCTTTTCAGCTAAAAGCTCGCTATAAAACATCTCTCTCCATCACGTCCCAGAATTTTAATGCGTGCTGTTGCTTTAAATGGCTGTTTCCAGTGCCAATATATTTGTGTGCGCAATTTGCCTTCACGGAAAAGTGACCATTAGCTTAAACAAGTTTTCCAGTTCTATGGATCAAAACTATTGCGCATAATTTTGTCAAGCTTCAAAGCTCAATTAAACCTGCTAACAGCGGCTAAGCTAACAGCAGCAAATTAGCATGACGTCATTTGCCCAATGCTAAGTACTGGCTCTTTGCTTTCCTTCCTCCATCATTAACAACATTAGCATTTTTAAACCAGACTATCCTTCTAAATTTAATTCAATATTTGGAGGGTAGTGATTTGAAACAGGACAAAGCATAGGCTAGCTCAGAGAAATAGATGAAGAGATAGAAAGAGAAAGGCAATTAAGCATTGGGCTATTCATCTTTAATAGAGTCTCTGAAGAGAACAGGGGTCGAGGTGTTCATTAAAGTGAATCGTCAGGACACGGCCGAGCTCAGCGTGCGGCATTACATCACCGATTCGCAGCACTTAGCACCGCCACATCATCTTTTCAAACCTCTGAGCTTTCACCTGGTTTATCATTTAACATTCAGAGCACGATGTGAAGAAACTCCTAATCTAGGAGTTCAGTATGACTGGACACAGTGATTTCAGTAAGTACCAACTGGCCATAGACCATTATTTAAACCCACTGGCCCATAAAAATACCATATTCATCCATATTATTGCAAGTAACTCCTTCTTGATCATGTCCCTATTAATATTGTCTTGTATACAACCATGAAAGGTGAAAAACTTTCACTTAGCCAATGGGACGACGTTTTTCGGTTTCTCTACATAAGCTTAGGCTACACTAAAAGTTTGTGCGCACCTGACCATTGTGCCCATATCTGCTGTTGAACATCCCATTCCAAAGCCATGGCCATAAATATGGACTAGGTACCGCCTTTGCTCAGGCACTGATGTCAGACAAGAAGTCCTAGTGTGATATTCAGAGAGGGTTGAGGACACATCAGTACATCTAAATACACCCAAACAATTCCCCAAAACATTAACTATAACAAAACACACAGCACCATTCACAGAAAAACACATAAAACATGAATGAAGAGCTCCCACCCGCAAGCACGCCGGGAAAACCCCGCCCATCCCGGAAGCGTCGCTAGGAACGGCGTTACAATGTTATTTTTTTGTAGCAATTAAAGTCAGTACAAAATGTGCATGATTGGGGTTAAGTTAGTTGGAAGGACTCCCCCCTTCTGCTTTCAGAAAAGCCTCAAATCATCATGGATCCATGGTATGTTTAAAAGTTTGCTTTGAAATTCTGGTTCATGTTGATATGCTGAAACCACATAATTGGATTAAGATCTGGTGAACAGGAAGGCTGACGAAAATACACTGAACTCACAGAAGGCATTTGAGATTAATTTCGTGTTGTGACACAGCACAGAGTCGTGTCTGAAGTAACCATTATAAGATTAGTAAATTTTGGTCATCAACAAAGGGATCAGCGAAAATACTCAGAGAAACTATAGTATTCAAACGATGCTTTATTGGTACTAAATAGGCCAGCTCACCCTTTCAAGAATCCTCTGTGCCAAAAGCAAGTCACCATTTCCGATGAATCGATATTCCAAAAACAATCTGGCAACATCTTAGGCCAGAGATCATAAATTGCAATATGAAATTGAAGATCTGTATTTAAATTCTTTAGCCTGATCCATTCCATTTTCATATGTTTTGTTCAAAGATGCATGAAAAAGTTTAAGATGATTTTTGAAGAGATCACTACTAGTTAATATGCGGAGGTTTTGCTGCACAAAGACCAGTCATGCACTTTCAAAACAAAAACGATGCATAGGATTCTGGGAAGGGTGAGCTGGCTCCATTAAGAACCCAATGTGTGTCATTCCCCACACCGTCACACCACCCCCACCAGCCTGAACTGTTGACACAAGGCAGGTTGGATCGATGGATTCATGCCGTTGATGCCAAATTCTGACCTCACCATCTGCGCGATGTAGCAGAAATCAAGATTAATCAGACAAGGAGATGTTTTCAATCTACTGTTAACGTTAAAAGTAAGAAAAAAAACTACCGCAAAAAAAAAAACAACAGATGCTATATTGTCTATTGCATTTCGTATATTGTATGATCTCTCTTTCTGATGGGAAAACTAAACTCCTCTGATACAACAAGTCTAATCATTTCTGATAAATCAACCGACATCCAGAATCCACTGACTTCAAAGAGAAGATCTGATCATGTGGCTGATGTGCCAAACCTTTCCTCCTCTGTAAGGGAATGAATTGCACAATTGAGGATTGTAGTTCAATATAGTGTCACTGAGCAATTTTTTATCCACTTGAACATGGGTTGCTGACACGCTAACACACACACACACACACACACACACACATTTGATGATATTGAATGATTGAGTGGGAAGTGAGCACTAGACTTTCGAGTGCATTTTGTGTCAAAGCCCTGGTCATTTGTGTTAGCTGGAAAAGTGGACTATGTTTTTGTGGTCGTAAAAATCTGTAAATGTGTTTTGGCACAATTTAGCCAAAATACACTGCTGCCTCAAAATTCCATTTATCTACCAGCAGTGCTAGGGGGTAGGGCTGTCTCGTACATACGTGTGTGTGTGTGTGTGTGTGTGTGTGTGTGTGTGTGTATGAGACCACAATATATGTAGTCTACCACAGTAACCCTCTCAGAGACAGTGGAATAGATCTTCTCTGGTTCAGCAGGCTTTGAAACCAGCGCCCACTCTCAATTGCTCTCTCTCTCTCTTTCTCTCACACACACACACACATACACACACACACACACACACACACACACAAAGAGCACAGCAGAACATCTGAATAACCGCGTAGTTGCACTTCAAGTTGTTTAGACAGGTTTGTCACAACGCAGGTCAAAGACAGAGCACATCCAACACGCAGAGGTACATTAGAGGGTGCAGAGCGCTGAACCTCTGGAAAGCCATTACAAGCCCCAGTAAGCACTGCTGCCAGAACTGGCTCTGGTGTGTTTGTTCTGCGTGCGTGTGTGTGTTTGTGAAAGACAGAGATGCTGAAGCAGAGAACAGTAATGCTCTTACTGAACACAGAAAGTGCTCTGATTTGCTCTAGAAATCAACTCATTCTGATTTGTGAGCACTTTCGGTTTTTGGTGGTGTTGGCTGCTGGGATAACAGCATCAAATTCATGTTATTTTTTTTACGGGTAAAAAAATTTATTTCCTCTCTCTAAACACGCAGACAGCTAGTCCAACACTATGTCAGATGCAATTTAACTCTTTATTTTAGCTTGGTGGTGGGAAACTTCACACCTACAACTTCTGCCTTCATGCTGAGGAGCTCAACAAGTCAGAGAAATGTCTAATGTGAAAAGAGGAAATCAGGGCATATTAACAATGTCAAGACTTCACAACTAGACAAGAACGCAACAGGCTCGATAAAGACAGAAATAATCAAGGACTGTATACAGAACACCTGGACACAATCAGGAAACAAATCAATGACAGGACAGCAGCGGAGACAAGACATAAAATCACAGCAAAAAATAGAAGTCAAAAGAAAGCTTTCCGTCTGATTGTTACAAAGCACTGACACTGAAGACTCCTTCCAAAAATGCTAAATAAACACCTCTTAACCAAACACCTCACCGTAAATCTGTTCATGTGGCCCTTTCGACATACAAGTACATGTTGTAGGGGTTACTATAGAAACTAACGTATTTGAACCTACTATCAGAGGTGTGGTTATAAAAAGTTAATCAACACCTCCTGACTAGTCAGAATTGAAAAAAACAAAAACAAATCACTCAAGGCATTAATGTGGAAACAGTTGCAGTATCATGTTAAAAATACGAACCAAAAAAAAAGCTTGGCTTTTAGACGCAACCGGAGTCTCATTATAGACGTGCTGCCCAATCTTTTCACTTACACTTATTAATATTTCCACACAAAGTGAAGGTCAATATTATTAAACAGATGTCCATGACCTGAAGCCAGTGAAACTTTAGAGATGTAAAAGCATCATTTGATTTAACATTGACCCATTTCTTCTTTATTGCTATGAGCTGGTTCAGTAGCACCAAATCTTGACAGTGATTTTAGTGTTGTCTGGGAGACACTACTTTTAATGACCAATATGTGTGTTTTGACTCTACAGCTATGGATAGATGCAGTTGCTTGCATGGAGGGACTTGCCTCCCCCATGACGAGGGCTTCCAGTGTTTCTGTCCACAGGGATACACAGGAGAGAGCTGTGAGATCGGTGAGTGGCACTACACACACACACACACACACACACACACGCACACGCACACATACATACATTACAGCCTGTACATTGCTCAGGGCTCACACCAGCTGCAGGCAGCATGGGTAATCTCCTCAGGCCTCCGCATTGCCCAGTGCTTCATCATCTCTCCGCACTGACCGAAAGTGTATTAATATTCTAAGAGGATAAGTCACATGGTTGTCATTGGTAATAAAACTGATGTTCCTGATTCAAGGTGAGCACCGCTCCTACTTAATGTGCTAAGAAATCAAACAGGCCTGTATTGAGTAATCCTCCATTTTCATTATGATAGAAGACAGCAAACTGGATGTCCAATGCGTTTCAGTACAGCAACTCAATTTTCCCAGCTTTGCTGTCATGTACAACTATGGAGGGAAATGATTTGCGGTTGTGCCACACTATAACAACAAAATCTAATAATAATAGAAACGTGTTAATATCAAGGACATGCTGTAGATACAGACAGCAGTACTGGAGCCAGCACTTCTTGATTTCCTTTATTCTTCTTACATCTCAGCATTTTGCCAACAATTGCTCCAATTTCTTTTAAACTTATTTTCATTTAATGTTGTAGAAAGCGAGTAAAACAAGATACGTCCATAATAGCTTATATTATAATAGCTGTTCCCTTACCAGGGTCTCTTTTTTCTGCCCTATTGAAATTAATAAGACACAAAAAAGCTGAAATTCCTCTAGAGAAGGATATTCTACGTAACTGAATCCAGTAACCACGTTTCTAACTTCAGACTAATTATTATTTTCTGTAACTGAAACCGGTATCTGTATTTGCTAGTAAGCAGACTAACATTAGGCCAGCTATTATACTTTTTTAATAAAACAAGTAGCCAGGTTTTTAATCTATCTATAGTGTATTTAGGCAAATTCACGTGAGGTAATAACTATTTCATTGTCAACAGCCATGTTTGCTAGCGAGCCATGTTGTAAAATGTAGCTAACATTATGCTAACTAATAATTGATTAATTGGAACCAGTAGCCAATTTTAAAAACTACCTAACATTAGGCAAACTGTTATACTCTGCAAATGAACCCCTTAGCCATGTTTGCTAGTAAGCTATCAGGATGCTAACTCTTATATTGTGTAATTGAAATCAGGAGCCAATTTTCTAATCAAGCTAACATTAAGTCAGCTATTATATACATATTTTTTAAATAACAGTTATTTTTTAATCTAGCTATCATCAAGCGAACTATTTTATAGTGTATTTAGACCAGTAATTAATAAGCCAAGATTAATATTGTGTAATTGAAGCCAGTAGCTATGTTTGCTAGTAAGTAAGTAGTTGCTAACTTTTAATTTAAGTGAAACCAGTAGTCATGGTTTGAAGCTAGCTAATAACAATTATATAGTTTAATTAACAACTGGAGCCGTGTTTGTAAGCTAGCTAATATTGTGCTAATCGTTATATTGTGTAATTGAAACCAGCAGCCATGTTTGCTAGTAAGCTAGCTATCTTTAGGCTATTATACTATTATGTTGTATAGAACTATTATACTGTATAATTAAAAACCAGTAGCCTAATTTGTAAGCTTGCTAACATTATGATATCAGCTCTATCGTGTACTTGTACCAGTAGCCATGTTTGTTAGTGAGCTGGTCTTTCGACTGCGCTTCACAACAATATAATCACCTCCATCAGCTTGCAATTCTCGGACTCTTTTGCCGCTTGCAGTTTTAGCCTAGCAGGGATGCCATGTAGGAATCGTCAGCAGTTTGCGCACTGCTGGAGCTTATTTACGGCTCAGTCTGAGCTCCTGTAGCAGCAGGAAGGATTCAGCCCCGGATCCTAAACACTTACAGCCTTCGCTAAAGCCTCAATTGAAATGAAGAGCTTTACATTGTGCACTGGACGCCACCACAACATATGGCATCTGTTCGAGAAATCTGTGCACGTCTGGTCCTAGCCTTTCAAGGAAGTGAAAATTTTTAAAGCTGTGTCCTCTGTAGCTGCTGCATGAATGTGTAAAGTGAGTCAGTGTGTGCTGAGCACGCTGGAAAGCGTTTCAATCAAATCAGTCAGTGCGACGTGACCTCTGTGTCATTGCTAACAGATTCGTATAGAAAGCGAGAGGAAGAAAAAAGCCGTGAATCAAGGAGGTCAAAGGTCAAGTAGTTGATCATCAAAAGAGACACAAGGATGGATGTCAAGAGGTCAGGGTTGAGGATTGTAGAAGCAATCTGACCACGATTCATTGCTGTTGACCCAGGTTATCTGATGGGTCGCCATGCTACAAGTAGCAAGCTGTTTTATTTGTTTATTCGGCTCATCTTAATGAGATGGATTTGTTACTGCAGTCGTGAAGAGACACTGTTTCAGTTAACAGCTGGTCATTAGTGTTAATTATAGCGCAGCGCTGTTAAAATCCCAATTCTGATTGGTCAGGTGGTGTTGACTAATTTTCAATAACAGGAGATTCAACACACAGTTTTATATTAATGTGCTCATCTAATATTTTATTGTTTCTATAATAACAACTCATTCATATAATCTAAACAGATTATGTGAACATGAGTTCATATAAAAGATTTTGATCTGTTAATCTTCCATGTTGGTTTTGGCTCATCGGAAATATAGGGATTCTGGGTAATTCTGTCTAAGGATGTGTTAAAGGTTTATTTCAAAGTTTAAAACACCAAACGTCGATAGAGTAACGCTAATAATCTAAGCCTACTAATGAGTGAATTTTAAAAAATGTGTTTATATGGTTTACTGCAAGGAAACATTTTCATGGTGGATTTTTGGAAGGAGTCCCCAGTGTCAGTGCTTTGTAATGGTCAGTGGTAAAGCTATAACGTTCAATTTCCTGCCATAGGTGAGCATAAACATAAACTTGTTTTTGTAACAAGCTACATAACAAGTGATGTTAATAGCTCTTATAATGTGAGATATAATATGCCCATTCAACATTAGATGTAACTATAAATGGATGAAAAATATGACATAAACCAAAAATTGTACTAGTTGGCAAGTTGCTGTGGTATTAGAAGAATAACACACTTTGTGATGCTGATTATTTTCCTTTAACAGCATGTGTCAGTGTTTTATTCCTCTCTTACTGTATTCTAGCGAAAAAATATATGAACATCATTTCATCATCAGTTATTCCAAGCTACATGCGGACTATAATCATATCAGTGTCGTATATCATATATATATATATATATAGCAAATCTGAGTGAATCTGATTTTATCGATTTGTGCGAATGTGTCATATGAAGCTAGAGAGAAACACAGAACATAAAACAGAAACAGAGCTGGCGCTTATGGCTCCTGTCGAAGTGTTGCAGCTGTGCGGTCTCACTGAGCCCAACCTGTTTGCATAATGCATAAGCGGATCAATATTCATGAGGAGCAAAAGTATGTTGAGGCTCGTTGAGGCTGAGGGAATGGAAAATGACCTTGGCACTCTTAGCATTGGTGTCTCGAATGACCCACTCCTACACTGCAGTCTCCTTCTGAGAAACTGGAGCGAAGTACAGCATATGCAGCTTGTTAGGGACACGGAAACCACGCACCGTGAAGTGTCCCACAAAATTCCCCAGAACGGTATGGCTGAACTTTATGAACAAATTCATAAAGCTGGCCATTGTATTATGTATACAGTCAGGAAAATGAAGTTTGGATTATTACAAAGAAAACTCCAAGGGCCAAAGTTAAGGATATTCCATTTTTAATGATATTAATTAGGACCTACGGTCTAAATAAGAGTTGTAGGGTTATCTGGGATCGGTTGATGGATCAGTTGCTTCAACCTGAGACGTGAAAATAAACACTCCTCAGTAAATATTCCCAATATCCAGTCAATCACTGGACTATTTTTACATCATCACCATGGCAACAATCCAGACAGATTGTGCATGACGGTCAGTTTTGGTCTGCTGTGCCATGATTTGGCAGTTTCCTGTTATTCCTGGAGTCATTATCTTTGCTGAATTGTGATGCAGATCATCTCAGTTTTTCAATGTTAGTATTTATTTCTAGTTCTGGCTCAACAGAATTGATTTAAAAAAATTTCAAAATGTCCAGAAATGCCTGGCAGATTTACTTTAAAATGTTTTATTATAATGCAAAGATTGAAGCAAAAGAAAAAGGTTGAAAAGAGAAAATTGAACTTTTTTGTTTAACATCTTTTTTATCAGTTTTTCTCTTCTTTATCAGCTCAAAGATTTCAAACAATGAGTTATTTCCGGGTCTTTAAGCGCCTGCAAGCATGAGCTGCTCCCTCATTTCTGTTTTTCTTTTGTCTTCTAGTTCCATAGAGATCATATTTTTTATTACTACACATAATCCTGGACATCACTGACCACACAATTGTCATTTAAGCATAAACCATCATTTAAGCTACACGCTGTCTGTGAAAGTGACTCAGATGTCGCATTAAATCGACATGAATGAGTTATGATGTCTTTTGTGAGCATCTCTTTTAGACTCTGTGGCACTTGTGATAAAATAGACCCTACAGATAAAAGGATATCAGTCTAAAAATACAGACAATGGTCCTATGAAATGATCAGGACACAATCAGTTAGATATATGGATAAAAATAAAGAGGACAAAATCTCACAATAATACTGAATAGAAAAAGATTCATCTGGCAGCATAAATGGGAGATCTGGAGACATTCACAGAACTCTTGAGGAGTGTAGAGTCAATAATCCTTTAGAGAAATTGTTAGATATGGTGTTTGGTAAAGAGAAATGAATTAGGACTAATTTATTAAGCAGATTACATGAGTGATGTAAACAGCGTGGATACTTATTTCGACTGACAAAAAAAACGAGCCTCGTTTCTATCCACCTCGCCTGGTGTCCTGAGCTCTGTTGCCTCAGGCTGTTTGTTCTGAGCCTGAAAACACTTTAGCTTTAATGTTTCAGCCTGTTCACTCAACTATTTGCAGAAAAAAATGCAGTGAGATCACGTTCTTTGCTATGCTGGGGCATCAGGTCAGGTCAAGCTTACCACACAGTTCCCCTTTACACTGTGAATGTAAGAGGAAAGCTTAACAGAAGGCATATACACCTAACATTAAAACCACTGAAAGGTGCTATGAATAAAATCGATTATCTCAGTCCAGTGGCACCTGTCAAGGGGTGGGCTATATCAGGCAGCACCTGAGCAATCAGTTCTCCAAGTTGATGGCTTGGAAGCAGGAAAAATGAGGAAGTGTATGGATCTGAGCAAAGGAGACAAGGGCCAAATTGTGATGGCTAGATGACAGGGTCAGAGCATCTTCAAAACAAGTCTTGTGGGGTGTTCTTGGTATGCATTGGTTGGTACCTTCCAAAAGAGGTTCAAGGAAGGGTCAATTGCTGAGAGGGTCATGGGCGATCGAGGCTCACTGATGCACGTGAGGAGCGAAGGCTAGCCCATCTGGTCCAATCCCGCAGAAGAGCACAAATTGCTGAAAAGTTTAATGCTGGCTATGATACATAGGTGTCAAAACACACTGTTCATGGAAGCTTACCGTGTATGTGGCTGTGTAGCTGCAGACTGGTCAGAGTGCTCATGCTGACCCCTGACCACTACCAAAAGCACCTACAATGGACACATGAGCATCAGAACTGAACCATGGAGCAATGGAAGAAGGTGGCCTGGTCCGATGAATCATGGTTTCTTTCACATCATGTGGAAGGCAAGGTGCGTTTGCGTCACTTGCCTGGGGAAGAGATTGGAAGAAGGCAAGCCGGTAGAGGCAGTATGATGCTCTGCTGGGAATCCTTGGTTCCTGGCATTCTTGTGGATAATAATTTGACATGTACCACCTACCCAAACATTGGTGCAGATGAAGTACACCCCTTAATGGCAACAGTGTTCCCTTATGGCAGTGGTCTGGTCCCTTTGCTGGATAATGCTCCCTGCCACACTGCAAAATTGTTCAAGAATGGTTTGAGGAACATGACCAAGAGTTGAAGGTGTTGACATGACCCGTAAATCCCCAGATCTCGATCCAATCAAGCATCTCCAGGATGTGCTGGACAAACAAGTCCGAACCATGGAGCCCCCACCTCGCAACATACAGGACTTAAAGGATCTGCTGCTAATGTCTTGGTGTCAGATACCACAGCACACCTTCAGAGGTCATGTGGAGTCCATGCGTTGACAGGCAGAGCTGTTTTGTCGGCACAAGGGGGACCTACACAGGATTAGGCAGGTGGTGTTAATGTTATGGCTGATTGATGTACATAAATGATTGTTGTTTTTGTATGATAGCAGTAGTGCTATCCTGCTGTCTTTACAGCCATATTAAGTCTGCACCTGCCAGCAGAGAAGTTCTTCATCCATGCACTAATGCGTTTTATTTGAGACCTGTTAAATTCGAGTGTAGTATCATTGTAAAACTATCCATGAAGCTTTTATAGCACCATATACACAGAGGTCTTGCTCTGAGTGTTCAGACCTCATAAAGATTCCCTCTTATAGTCTTGCTGCTATGCAGTGACAGGTTGTGTGTGTCGTTGATGCTCTTGGCGGGGGTCCAGCACATTCAGACACCGAGCTACATGTACCACCTGGCGCTTCTGCACCCCACGATTGACAGATTGACAGGAGAAAGACGGACCCTGGCGAGGCCTTCGGCACATACACATTGTTTTGAACATGACACAAGGAAGTGAGTGGAAGCAAAGCTTTGTGCTTGACAGCCTGCTAAAAAAAAGGAGAGAGGTGAAGATTCAGAGGGGCAAAGCCAGTGATAGGGGTGCTGAAAGGTTGACAAGCCTCACCATTAGGTTTTTTATGCCACTGTCATTTGTAACAGCAGTTTGTGAAGGAGGAGCAGCTTCATCAGGTCTCACGAGAAAGTAGCCGACCTCAACTCAGCACCACACTGGCCTTCCCATGAGACTCTGCTTCACTGACAGCGAAAAAGCTTAATCACAGTGCTGGTGTACAATAAGAAGATGGGAGCTGAACTGAAGTTGGACAAACAAGAAAACTTAAGCAAACAATTTGTCTCAGTAACGTCACTGGAAAGACGTTACCACAGCATTGTTTTTTTGACGATGGGTCTCTCTACCAACTTCACGCTTCACTCCAAAGTTTGTTTTTTTTTCCTGGCTGCATTCAGATTTGAGTCATGAGCATAGAGAGTTTACTACCAAAAAATTCAGACTTCAGACATAACTCTGGATTTAACATCCCTATGAAATGGCTTCGTAGCTGAGATTTGATTCCATATCTTGAAATATTTCCTGTTGAAACAGGAAATCGGAGTAAGGTCATGTTGAGCTGCGTAAATGACATGAATGACACAACGACCAAAAATCTTCAAGATATGCCACAGTCACTCCTAATCGAAACAAACCTGATAGTAGCTAGCTTCAAATGGAGAACAATGAAGAGATTCCATGAGCCTTTTACCTTCTCTCACAAGGAGAACATCAGAGGAGAAGCATCTTAATCAGAGATACTGCTTACCTTGAAAACTGAATTATTTATGGATAAAGTTATGAATTAAGTCTATAGGAGCCATAGCATAGCAGATCACTCGCTCAGCTGTGATGATTCATGGTCAACTTCATGGTCACATTTTCTATAGAGGAGAGCTCATCGAATTAAACATGACATTAGCATTATGTTTTTTAATTTGACCAATCAAAATAGAATTAAAAGGATAACATAGTAGTTTATATCCCACTCACACATTACATACACACATTTCATGATCATGACGTAGTATTTCTACGTAGTTTCATTTAGTCAAGAACGCAATTAACTGTTGGCGAACGTCCCTGGATAGGCATGAACGCTTCAAGATGAGCAAAAGTAATTCCAGAAATTCCTTTCTCCACTCTCCACCTTTGATTAATGGTGCCGGGCCTCTGTAGCGGAGATATCCTCTTTAAGCAGCGTCAGTTGTGACAGGAGCAGGTGGTTAAAAAAAATGGTGTTTACTACTGCAGGCCTCCCTGTGTTGGAGTAATCCTGGCAGCACACACACCCACACACACACACCCATACACCCCCAGGAACAGATGTGACATACCCCGTCAATCATACTTCTAAGAAAATCCAAGAAAACGATCCGTGCAGCTTTGACACTGGGTGCTAAAATGCGAATTAAGAAGGAACAGGCTCAGTTCGGAATTCTGCTGATGAAATCCATCGTTCGTTTTCAGAGCAGCTCTCAGGAGGGATCCTGCATACTGCTTCGGCATCTCAGATCAGATTTTTAAGCTGATTTAGGCTGCTTTCACACTAGGCGGCTTTTTTGGGGGGATGATATGGAGAAAAAAAATACCAACTCATGCAACACACACACTTTAAACTCTTGCCCTTTGAGTATACCAGCATATTAGCTAGCATTATAGACCCAGCAGTATTAACAACAAAGATTAGATTGATTCTTTGTGTTGTGTCAAATTGTGAAATATCTACAATTTGACCTAGTCGCTCCCTAACATGATTTGAACATGAACATTTTGTCATCCATTTTTGTTTTTTGTTTTTTCTTAGTCTAAATGGTCCTAAATAATAAAACAGCCCTTGATGTTAGTTGTGAGCAAGTCATTGTATGGAAATTCTAAGCATATTGTTGATCATGCATCTTTTTTGCAGTTCAGGAAGTGCTTAATAAAGCATAAAGCCGAAAAAAAAGGGGGCCTTGTGCGGCTTATTGCTATCCGGTGTTCAAGAAATAATTTATTCTTAGTAATATTGGTTATAAACAATTCTTCTGCCTTGCAATGCAGTCTCTTAATGGTAAGCTTTGGTTGCTAGGCAACATAACGAACAAAAATGAGCATATTCTATGGATAGAACAATGTAGTGGTTTTATTGGCTTGAAACCTAGCGCATTAATTCAGAATTCAGTTATTGTGATGCGCTCACAGGAAGGCGTATATGGAGGATTGTACAGCTTTACGGCTTCGAATGAGATTTTTAGAACCGAAACTATGTACAGTATATTATTATATGGATTTATTATCAGGCGAGTTCTTTAAAAAAAAAGTAGATAATGTGGTCTGTAATTTTTTTCAGGAAAAGGAGAATTACTCCAGGTCCAGAAGTAAAACTAATCTCGTAATTCTTTTAGTGCTGTGGCAGAATCTGAGTTCGCGCAGTGCCGAGGTTCTAATATAATGTGACAGCGTTGCTTGCTTCAGTAAACATTTCGCCATGTCGTTCCCTCGCCCTGACACTCTAATTCCAGCAACGAGCGTGCGTATTAGGTTAGTACCTGCTGCTTTAATCTCTTCGCTCATAGCAGGGGAACGTTTCAGAGGGCCATCATATTTAGAGAGTTAATCTATAGTGGCGCTCTGAGACACACAAATAATAGGTACTAATCAACAGTGTGGTCTGGCTGTCGTAAAATTGCTTGCTCAGTGGACTGAGAAGGGCACTGAAGACCTCTTTGCTTAATCTAGCCCTCTTTTAGAGCCGTGCTTCAGCAGATTTGTAGAAACAGTGATTGAGGCACAGCGTGAGAGATCATTGATGCCCTATTAAAAAGAGTGCTGTTTGCCCTGGGAGTCATTTTTGGGTTAGAACGCAGTGAAGTGCAAAAAAAAATTGCATTCGCTGTGATTTTAGGGGGAAAAAAGGAAACTGTGCTTCTAATGTTACAATTTATATACAAAAAATATATAGTCTCACAGGTCCAGAGGTGATCTCTAACAAGAATACATCCGGAGACAAAACAGCTCTATGCACACAGGCGTTCCCTCTAAAGATTTCCTGTATGCACTTTATACAAACGGATACAAAAGAGGTTTGAGGCAGTTAGAAGGCTGAAGATGATTGTATGAGTTATCAGTAGGGTTGGTGGTGTATTAAGATAATCAAGAGGTTGATCAGTGAAGCCACACCATCACCCCAATGCGGTGATGACGTTTAGGATGGGACGTTGAAATAAATACTAATCATCAACCACAGTAGAAAAGAAGAACCACATTATGTCAGTATATAACCACGTTCGCTTATGCCAGGATCAGCCTACATAAATTCAGTCTGATTTTTTGACACGCCAAATATCCAGCGTTGGGACCGATTATGAACATTAGGAACGGCGAACAGGCCTTGTAGTGTGACATCATCAAAGTACAGCGATGTGGCATCTCGGACGGCCCAGACGGAAAGTCTAGCATGTCAGAATTTTGAAGCGTTACGGAGTTTCTTGACCCTCCTCCCAGAGGACACACACGGGGATTTCGAATTTGGGTCATATTTGTAGTGTTGCAGGTCTCCTGTCCAAGTCACAGCAAGAATGTATGACACTGATTACCTAATTTGACATGGTGGCTGTCAGAAATGTCGTATAATCAGAACGCGGCATCACGTTCACCACCAAAGTGTAGACAAAGCAACGGTAAACCTGTCATTAAAGCCACTCCAGTAGACTAATCCTTCCTGAGTTCTACTTCCTTTCGTGCATGCAATTTTGGAAAGAGTCTCCAGTGTCAGTGCTTTGTATGAGTCAGGGTAAACGGTAATATTTTCAGCTGATATTTAAAAAAAAAAACCACGTAAACATGACTAAGTGCTTTTTGTCTTATTAACTTCAAGAGAGAAAAACAAAGGCTGATGAGGGAATGACTCTTAATACCTGTTACAGAGTAAGCGATAACCAACTAAGTTGTTATGTGAGCATTCCACAACATTAAACGGATAACAAAATATGATCATTAAAAAATAAATCGCATTCACTTGAAAATTGTTGTGGTATAAAAGGACTGAAATTTTTTTTTAGATGTACAGTAATAGGAAAATATTCAGCTTCTAGCAGGTTAGAAGGCACGCACAACCCTGTTGATGATGATTTTCCTAGTAGGCACAGCGCTCTGTTATGTTTTATTCCTCAGCTATTAAAACTAGTAGCCAAGTTGTGGCCTCCAAAGTAAAATCTTAAATAGAGGATGGATCAATAAAAACGTGGATGGAGTATATAAAAACGAACTATTGAAATCATTGCTGAAGCTAAATCATGAAGTGAATCATCAAGACCGAAGGATTGCAGGAGCAAAAAACAGCTGAGCTTTTAGACGTGCAATTTAAAACGTGTTTAAATTTATCTTTTACATCAAATTACATTTCAGAGATATGTCTCATTCAAAGGTATTAGAGGATCAGTGAAAGACTGGGGATATTGCAGCTTTGCTAGGATTTGAAGACATTTCACGCTAGCCGAGAGCAATGTCAGCACAACCGGAGGTCTCTTTTCAAAATAGAGAACCGAGATCTTTTAAGGATTTGCAATAACTACAATCAAATATGAGGTTTTCCTACATTCTTCTACACTGTGTTTTATTTTAGCACTATTTAAATACTGCTTTTTTGTTTTGCTTTTAATCAAGAACGCTGTGCTAAACTGCCTGAAGGTGTGTGAAAGTTTGACCCCGGGGTTGCACTGGCATCCCGTCCAGGTTGTAAACTCCTCCCAGCGTTCCTGAGATAGGCACAACGACCCTGACCAGGACAAAGCCTTTACTAAAGACCCATCAGCCCTAACTGCTGCGCCAATTTTATATATAGTGTAAAAGTAGCCAGCTTTATTATACTATTGGTGTATAATACGTTTTCATTGCTGCAACTCAAACACGCAAACATAATTGCTGTCATTGCATGTTGGACACATAGTCAGACTAATAATAATTAAAGAAAGCTTTGCATTCAGGACTTCCTAATCCCCAACTCCTTTTAAGAACCCTGATCTCACGTTCCTCCTTGATGAGATCCATACTTTGCGGCTCTGGTTGCTTTTCGTATAGACACGAGCACCATTCAGCAGAGATTTAAACTCTCTTTCTGTGATTGGCAGAAGACCAATAGATGCAATAAATCTGTCTTTCTGCTCGGAGCTTCTGGGAAGTCGCTGTGTTCATTTGGTTGGTGGGCATTTCGAAAGCAGCAGTCTGTTAAAGCGATGGATAGTGGAGGCTCATAAATTCCCCTTGTGGGGGGAATTGTGTTGGTAGGGACTGTAGCATTAGTGCAATGAACCTCTATCCTAGTCATTCCTATATCCTCCGGTAATGTGAAGAATTATTTGCCCCTGCAGGAGCTGCCATCGTGGTAAACAACAGCAGATTTTTGTCAATACATGGTCCTTGCAAGAAGACAAATGTGTGTGTTTCATATTTTCTACAAGGTTTTTTGCTCTAATCCCCAACTAAACAGCTAATAAATGATTGTTTTGAATGTAATAAGGCATTACTAGCATTATTATACCTTTCAACACCAATGATTAAGACGTGAAGCGTAACTAAAGGAGCATTTGTGCATTATGGGCTTCACAAAGGCTCACTGTCTGTGTTGGCATTCACTTCAGCTTACTTTGTAATTAAAGTGTCTTCGGGCGAAACACTACGACAGTTTAAACAAGCTTGCAGAAGGCTATTATGCGACATATTCATGCTGCAGAAAGCGCCTTTGCCAACATAATTGCCTTGGAACTGTACTGGGGAATAATTAATTCACTGATTCAATCTGGGTACAGGTGTAAATTCTGGCTATAAGTTTAATTAAAATGGCTCTTTAGGCTAAAATGTCAATTAAGACAAAGAAGCCTGGTGTCTTTTTTTTTTTTAACCCATCGCATCTTCAAAGGTTTCTTTTTTTTCTTCTTGAAAAGACATCCAGTTCCCCCAGGTGTATGAGATATATTAAAGGCATAGTAGATTATTATGTGGTTTACATGGGTATAAAGTTTTAAATAACCTTACAGCGTGTGTTAATCCCCCTTAAGCGATGAGGTAAAGAATCAAATGTTACTGAAAATTACCTCATGCAACTCCACTCACTTTTTAGTCTGTAACGAGCAGACAGAACAAACATTAATATATAAAAAAACGTTTTCTTGGATTGACAATGAACTTTACCTTTGCGGATTTGTAAACCTCAGAAGCCTATACTCGCGGGCGTGCTGTCGATCTGATCCAGCTCTTCCCACAGGGTCCGATGCTCACCTCTCGTTATGCGCGTAACACTAACATGAACACTTCTGTCTCCTTGTAGATGTAGACGACTGTCTGTCCAACCCATGTGAGAACGGAGGAACCTGCATCGATAAGGTGGACTCCTTCATCTGCTTGTGTTTGCCCAGTTACAGTGGAGACATGTGTGAGAAAGGTAAAAGACCTAAACCGAAGCCATAATATTTTATCCGTCTAGATTATAGGCTTTTACATCAGCATGGCCTGTTTAGGGCTGAACAATGCAGAGATCTCATGTAGTCAGTTATGTACTTTGTGACGTACACCCCATGGTGTCTTGGTGTGTGCAATATCAAACCTCATTTCCCATGAAATGCAGAAAATATTTTGAAATTAAAATGAATGCCAGTGTCAGTGCTTATAATGAAACCAAATGCTACTTTTCTGTAACGGTGATCCAGGTATCCATGGCCAGGAATTAAGGAGAGCAAAATTGAACACTAAATTCCAAACCATTAATCGCATTATTTAGTATTTTTTATAGAAATTGTTCTAAAAAATGATAAGGACTGTTATCATAGCTAATTTTTATTTTTTACCACATAAAACCTAGCAACAGTAGCATGAGGTTTGTTTCCTGTGTCTCGCTGGAAGCACAGGTTGGAAGCTGTTGTATGATGTACATATGATATGGTTGGAGGGAACTGGCAGAGGACTGAATTGAGGAGGAAAAACAAGGGGTTAATAATAATAATAATAATAATAATAATAAGGGGTTCACAAAACTGAAATTATCTACAAAAATCTGAGAATCGTTTTTGATTGAAATCGTTAAATTCCAAACTATTAATTGGACTATTTATTCGTGTGGTTTTTTTTGTTTATGAGAAATCATTCTTTGAAATTATTAGAATTGTTTAATTTATGCAAATTTACATTTTTAGCACATTAGTGAATACTGGTATAAAGTTTGACCTTAATGTTTCACATTGAAAGTTCTCAAACTTGTACTTCAGTATATTAAGTCACCGTTAAAAAAAATACAATCCCGTCCCAACTTTTTTGACACGTGTTGCTGGCATCAAATCCAGTATGAGCATATAATTTCCAAGTTTCAACATCTGATATGTTGTCTTTGTTCTATTTGCAGTTAAATTTGGGTTTACGTGATTTGCAAATCATCACATTCTGTTTTTATTTACATTTTTCACAGCGTGCAAATGTTTTTGGAAACGGGGTTTTAGCCTGTAAAATCCCAACTAGGGTGCTCACGGCAGCAAGGCAGCAAACCAACCCAAACTTGACAACCCTCAACATAAGATTTATACAAATAAAACATTTTAAAAAGCTGCAATTCTTTTATAAAGTCCACAAACAAAAAAAAAAAAACACCACCATTAATTTCACTGCACTGCCCCTAGTGGTCTGGATTACTTTCCTTAGAAGCGATTTTTGGAAGGGTTTGGTTTTGATTTATGTCGTCGCGTTGTCACTTAATTGCATAGCTGAAAGCGTTTGATTGTTTTCTCAAACGCAGCACACTCAGAAGTGTTTCATTTTTGGCTAATGTTGTTTTGTGCACTTCTGGGCCACTGCACTTAACAGCACCTCGCATGAGTCAATAGGGTTGATGCACAGTAATGCATTATCCAGAATTTTAATACCCGTTCTCTGCATTATGGAAACATTTCTGGGATAGTATTAATCTGAAACGCTCACTAGGGTCGCGGCTGTTACAGGGCTGGCTGACTCCGTGGTCTATGTGACATTCATCTCCACTCCCCGCAGCCCACACTGCCATTAATCTCAACAGCTTTACACTCTGGCAACAATTCCCCCATTCACCCTCGAGTCCTCAGGCAGCACACATATACACACAGATATATACTGTACATATACATGCACAAGCATGCACACACTCACACACACACATATTAATGATGATTTATGAATTCTAATAATGCGTCTGCTGCAGCACGGGATTAAGATGATGTAATGACGATAACGGGAGAGAGTCGCCATGGCTGTTTGATGAAGATCACATACAGGGGTGCGGTCTTACGGTATTAAGTTTTACAATCTCTATAAACTGCTCTCCGCAGTGATAAAGAAGATTATTATCTGTTATACCACAGCCCTGTTGAATTCTCCAATCTGAATGGTAAGACAGTGTTTAGTAATTCTCTATAACAGCACTTCTGGCTGTTCAAACAGGTTTATATTAACGCCCTCATTCTAATACGTTGTTGTTTCTATAGTAACAGCTAATTCAGAGGGATTTGAATTGCTGTGGTACAAGAGGAACAAAAACATCAGGACATCCTGTTATTGGAAAATGATCAACTTTAAGCTGGTAACAGCAACTCCGCTGCACATTACGTGCCATTTTTACTCCACAAATGTCTATTATACAAATGATATCGATAGAGTGACTTGGGGATTGTAAAGCATTGTAAAGGCTTAACACATAACTTCGAGTCTCCAACTGCATCAGGGCAGTGAAGCGAAATTATGCAGCGCTTCTTTAGAATTCGCAGCCTGCCTTTGTACTGATGGGGTGTTAATTAGCACCCAGTGCACTTCTAATCGCAGGTCCCTCATTGCACTCTTATGGTGTGCAGCTAGCGGAGCGTTAGCGTTTGATGCAGTACATACAGTGTTCCTCTCTGTGTCACACACGCACACAATTTCACACATAAACATTTTGTCCGGTTGTAACTCTGTTAAGGCGTCTCGCTCTAACTCGGTTAAGGTGATTGATTACAAAAGGGCAGCAAAGTAAGCGGAATGTGATGGAACTGCATTTTTGTCAATGGCAATCCTATTAGCCCTGTTGCGTGACTGATCGATGTCAGCACATTTACAAGTAGATTTATTGCTTGGACAATGCAGAACTCGGATATTAAAACGGTGCTAGAACATGGCTCGGGCGTTTTAAAAAGTTCCTGACTTGACGGAACTATTTTATAATGCCCTTAGGTCAGTGACATTTAGAAACGTTAAAATGCCCCATGTCTCTGAGAGCGGAATCTATAGGCACAACGTCCTAGAAGCTCCATCACCAGAAAACTGAAATTGTGCTTTTTCTATTTGGCACAAATCCAATACTCAATTTAATATAGCAGTATTTTTATTACAAAAGACATCAGGAAGAAACCATGAGAGGAACCAGATACTACGTAAAGGGAACTCTAATGGTGGCTCCCAGATCATGGGAATATAAATTATTACAGGAAACAGGTGTAAAAGAGTAAAGTCCAATGATACTAAAGGTACGAATCTACAGTTTGCAGAAGAGATTATCCATTGATGCAAGGGTGAGATTGGGAATGAAATGTTTTTGGGAAGAGCAACTCTTTAAGGTATCCTTGTGGGACCATCCACAGCAGCAGAAGATCAGAAACTCTAAGCACTAGTATTGCATCAGGATGAATAAGGCAGGACTGGAGGGCGAGACGAGAAACAGGAGTAGAAATGATCTGAAACTGGTATCAAATCAAGCACCTGGAGCGTCTAATAGTTCCAAAGGTTCCAGTTGTATGCCTTTGGTTGTGAAAGCTGAAAAAGTTGGGATCAGCAGGAAGTACCACTGTTCTAGATAGTTCCAATGATTCAAATCTGTCGTTGTTGTTGAACGTGCATAGGAAAAGCGCTGTGTGCTTAACAACATTGTCCTCTAATGTAAAACTCTCTCTCGGTCTCTACCTCTGCATTTCTCTCTGTAGACACTGAAGGCTGTGACCATGGCTGGAGGAAGTTCCACGGTCACTGCTATAAACTTTTCACCCGCCGGCACACGTGGGAGGATGCTGAGAAGGACTGCAGAGAGCTCAGCGGCCATCTGACCAGCGTCACGTCCAGCATGGAGCAGGACTTCCTCAACGGTGAGTCAGTACAGAAAGCGTTCCACTGCTGCTTTGGTTTGATGCTTGGTTTGTGCAGCCTTTATGCTAGAAAAACAAAATAACAAATTGAATGTAATCTTTGAAGCTGGCATCCTTTTGGTTACAGACTGCTGATTTTTGCCAGCAAGTCTCATGGATTATTCCTGTGCTTCATGGTGGCTAACATGTTGATCTCCATCTGGCAGGCCTGGGCCATGAAAATGTGTGGATTGGGCTGAACGACAGAACAGTGGAGGAAGATTTCCAGTGGACTGACAACATGGACCTGGTGAGTGGAGCCTGAACGAGCATTAGCTTTTAGCTTTCGAAGAATTGTATTCCATAGTTAACTGATCTGATTGAACCTAAGCCGTGTTCACGAGTCAGAGTCTGATCTCTCATAACTTATTCTGACCCATTGTAGTCTGATCTCCCTTGAGCCACTCTGAGTAGTATTGAGTCACTTTGGCCATTCAGACTCTGAGCTCATCTGACTTGCTTTGGACAATCAGACTCGGATTTGTCCGTGCACATTCTAAACAATCAGACTCGGATTTATCCACGCACATTCTAAACAATCAGACTCGGATTTATCCACGCACATTCTAATCAATCAGACTCGGGTTTGTCCGTGCACATTCTAATCAATCAGACTCGGGTTTGTCCACGCACATTCAAATCAATCAGACTCGGGTTTGTCCGTGCACATTCTAAACAATCAGACTCGGATTTGTCCGTGCACATTCTAATCAATCAGACTCGGATTTGTCCGTGCACATTCTAAACAATCAGACTCGGGTTTGTCCGTGCACATTCTAAATAATCAGACTCAGATTTGTCCGTGCACATTCTAATCAATCAGACTCGGATTTGTCCGTGCACATTCTAATCAATCAGACTCGGATTTGTCCATGCAGATTCTAATCAATCAGACTCAGATTTATCCGTGCAGATTCTAATCAATCAGACTCGGGTTTGTCCGTGCACATTCAAATCAATCAGACTCGGGTTTGTCCATGCAGATTCTAATCAATCAGACTCAGATTTATCCGTGCAGATTCTAATCAATCAGACTCGGGTTTGTCC
>JAQQZR010000018.1:12902799-12914222 GCA_030068235.1 Notoglanidium macrostoma
GTTATTTCTGTGACCATTGTGAGTTTTTCTTTCATTGACTGAAGGGTACCAACAATTTTGTCCACGTGTGTAGTTTTATAAATATTATTTTCATTTTCATTTCTCATAGATACGTCATAACCAGATTGTTGAGTAACACTTTACTGAAGGGCTAAAAGACGCGAGAATAAGAACTGTACGACATACAACATAAATATTTATAAAGATTCATTCCAAACTTATTTTGTCAAATTTGTTGAGAAGGTTTTTTGGAAGGAGTCTGGAGCAGTCAGTAAATCTTTCGACATGGGAAAGTGTTCAAGGCTTTGCACTTCTCGGGTTCTTGCCGAAATGACAAGCTGCCTTCCAAGAATCCTCTGCGTCAAGTAGCGAGTCGCCGTTTTCGACGCCGTCGATAATCCGAAAAACAATCCGCAGCAATCTGGAGGCATCCCAGGCCATAGATCTTAAATTGTAACGTGCAATTGAAGATATTTTGTGAACGTATCTATCTTTTAAATTCTCTCAGCCAAAACATCCCGTTTTCCGTGTGGTTACACCGTGAGTAATGGACCCGGATCGGCCTCGGCCGTCTCACTGGCGAGGAAAGAAAAGGCATATTTTGTTCAACGCTTCCATGTGTGACACGTGAATGGAGAAAAAGTTCAAGATGGGTTTTGAAGGTATCGCTAAGAGTGAATTTGCTCCACAGAGCGCTAACAGCCTAATGCTTTCGAAACAAAAACAACGCGCTAGATTTTGGGAAGCCACTTTAACTTCAAAATAAAGAAACAGAAAAGACATGCTGGTGAGGCAACGACGATAATGTAAGCCATGCCAGGAACTACATTGTTTCTCAAACGTTCCTCGATAAAGTTATTAATCCTTCTCCTTTCCTTTGGAGTCCAAACTCCGCTTGGAGTCGGGCGGCATCACACACCCCGTGTTGACTGTTATCCTAAAACAGCACGGCCTGCAGAGTTTTATTCTTTATATATTGACAGTGTTAGGAACTGACAGCAATATTTTTATTTACTCTGGAGACTTGTCAATTCTTAGTGTAAGATTTCCTGAGCAGTTCCTTTTTTCTTGGTTAACATTTCATATAAGACTTAACTAGAAGATGAGTTAAATGTCATAAGCACTTAGACAAGTAATAATCCACTCCTGAAATTCTATTCGGTGTCTCCGCTCTACCGCGCACTGTTACACGTGTCACTGTTTATCTCCTGCGGCGCTCATAACACTCTCCTCCTTCCTTTCTCTCTAACAGCACGGAGGTCTCACCGTTACCGCCGGCAACATCACAGATATCACCACGAGCACCGGCGACACCGCAGACACGGCTCCGGCCACAGGGGGCGGGACTAGGGCTGCCACTTGCCGCCCACAGGTCCCTGTGACATCACTTCCTTTGATGGAAGCGAGAGAGCCTTCAAGGACAGAAATGGTCATACCTTTTTTCCCCCCTCACTCTTTCTCTTCTTTCAAAGAATGTGTTCCGACTCATCCCTTTCTCTTTACATGTTTTCTTCACTTGGGATTTAGTTCATTTCCGTCTCGCTAAAAAGGGAAACTGACTCTTCTGGCATCACAGCTAATGTACAACCTAGTCGTGGGTGTTTACTAAAGTTCTTGGATATGACGATTGCAGGTCACGTTCTCCTAATTAAGGCATCAACCTGCGTGTTTGAAGCAGATTAATGCCTTCTTCGTAGGATGTTCGTATTAATTATTGTTGTAGAGGAAGAATGTTTTCATACCGTAGGTCTTTGCTGAGTATCTGTTTGATTAGAGTTCTGTGTATCCACTTTGTAGCGCAATAATAAATTCCTCAATGAATGTCATCCAAGCCTCCCAAAAATGACATATGTCACATGTCAATACATAATGACAATGTCATATTCCTCTATTGGTGATGCCTGTATATATTACAGTAAACAATAATCGGTCCTTGTTATGGCACAATAAATGATTTTTTTATTCATAATTTTAATACGAATCAATGTGAGTAATGGTGCATATGTTTAAAGTTAAAAAAAGAAAAAAAGAAAAGGAAGAAAAACGCATCAACAAGGAACTCGGAGAATCACGACGTTTCAAGGAGTTCGCTTTTTCTATCTCTTACTATTATTTTTTTTTTCCTTTCTTTTTTTCACGACAGCCCCAAAAACAGATGGAGGAGTCTTAGATCTCGGTAAAAATAAGAAAAAGAAAAAAATAGACAGGAAGGAACCGTTGTTAATAAATGATTACAAGATTGTGTTCTGCAATCGCGGTGTTTAGCGCCCTTACTTTCAGCCGCGGTGAAAATTAAAAGTCGTTGACTAAAAAAATGACAGTTCGGATTAGCACGTTACGTCTAATTAACGTACCTTGGCGCTTATTTTACGAATTAGCACTTTGTTTTACTGTTAGAGGGGTTGAAATGCTTAGCAATATTTGTTTATTTGGCTGACATACGAGTTCTGTATTTAAAAATGCGCTAAGGTGCTGCAGCAGAAGGTGTAGCGGGAAGGCTTTCCTTTCCTCAAAGCCAGTCAGCGTACTAGAAGATGGAAAAACAAGGACGCTAAAGTACACGTTTGAATCCTACTAGAGAGGAAACTCTGACACAGTGATACAATAGAGATTGATGGAGTGGAGTCCAGAAGTCTCAGACCACATTGAAAATCTGCCCATGTTTTGTACAGAAGGACAGATTTTCCACATGCCTACATGAGGACATGACGACATTCTGATTTGCTCTAAAATGGATCATCGGCTTTCGCACTATTCTTTTGAGTGCACGCTGTCGTTAGAGCAAAACTTACCAACTGCTGAGAAACTCTGAGAAAGATTCTACTTTTCATTCAGGTTGTTGTCAGTAATACGATTTGTAATGAGAATTGGTGTATTAAATTATACAAGAATGCAAAATGCTTCTATTTTCACTAGTGCTCTCAGATTTGTCGACCCTGCTGTAAATCAGTAGCTGAGGCTGACGCTCCTGTCCAAATTCAGAGAGAAAATAAGACTCAAGTAATAGCGTTAACCCGTTCTTTTCCTTTGGTATTAATGCGTATGTGACTAGCTAACTAGCTCGCCATACGTTATTACATTCTAGCCACTGGGCTAGTTAATGAATTTATGATTTGTCCGCCAGCTGTATATATTTATCTCAAATAGTCTTGACAAGGCAAATTCTTCTTCAGTTTTGCACCGGAGATCTGCGCCTAATGTAGCTCACAAGTAGCGGACGCTTACGGCCGCCGTCCATTTGCATGTGCTTTATGACCTTCTGACACCACCACCGTTGTGCTAAATGTGAAGGTTGTCCAGAACATCGGGCAAGTGATCAATTTGCCCTATTTGACCAAACTGTGTCGGGTAAAATGTATGTTCGTGCTTAGTTCGGCTTGTGAACTGGTATAAAGAATGTAAATCTAAATTCAGCTGGTAAACCCAGAATCATGTCATAGTCTTCGGGGTAGGCTCTTGAGGAAGTGATAAAAAAAATCCTTACACATAAACGGTACTACTTATCCATACAGTATCAGTCAGTGGTCGTACACTCCTAGTACATGTACTCTAATGCGCTAATCTTGTCAAGGCGGATGTACACATCTGAGGTAAGGTAAACCTTTGTGCAGCTATATAGATTTCATACTAATTCTCAATCCTCCAGTTTGGCTATACAGACATGATCCAAAAGAACATCCAAGGTACTTCATGAACTGATTTTCCAGAAATCTGAGACAGATTTAGATTAAAGATGCTTTCTTGGAAAAGATATCTTCCTGTTTAATCGTTAAAGCACATGCTGAATCACAGATGGCGCCTTATTTAATCATGCTGGATGAAATAATAGCTTCTACACCTATGTCTAATAACCACCTGGTATTTGGTCAAAATGCTGTATGTAGTATATGCCTTGTCATTCATGCAGTTATTTAATCAAAACTCGTGCAGATACAGGTTGAGCTTCAGATTCCGGTCTTACCTGACAGGAGTGGAAAACGATGTGGTCTGTTGTAGCCTCAAACACGAGATGCTTTTCTGCTCACCGCGGCTGTAAAGAGTTGTTACTTGAGTACCGTAGCCTTCCTGTCATTCTCCTGCTCTTTCTCCTCTGACCTCTCTCGGTAACAAGGCTTTGAGCCCGCAGAACTGCCACTCACCGGATGTTGGTTTTTTTACACCTTTCTGTGTAAATTCTACAGACCGTTGTGTGAAAATCCCAAGAGATCTTTTTGTTTGTGAAATACTCAAACCAGTCCATCTGGACTAAAACCTCGGATTGGTTCATTTTAAAACTCTGATTGTAGGAGCACATTTCTCATCCCATCTTATGTAGTGCACCATATGCGTATTAGTGAGCCTTATGGGATTCAGGACGTGTGTAACTGGAAGTGTAGGAGTGTGCGAATCCGGACCTTGTTAAAGTGCGAAGACCCAGTGTTAAATGGCCATGCGTTACTGCAAACAAAACTGTGTAAACATCTTAAATATTGGTATATAATGTTTCTTATTATGGGATTAATCCAAGCAATTTTAAGATTATTGAAAGCATTTTTTCTAATTAAGCTGCAAATTGGTCAGCGGTACATTTTTGGCAGATAGATTTGCCTCCCTATAAATGCATGCTAGAAATAGACAAATCTGCCAACGGAATGAATTTTTCAAGCCTATTTCTCGGCTTTCTTATAACCCAGAATGAGTAAATGAGCCATATTAAATTTATTCTAATCTCATAATAAAAAATATTACGGGGAAGAAATCACTCTTTTCACTTTTAGATCTTTTGGGGTTTTTTTTGCTTATGAGATTTGAGTAGTTTGTTTTTAGCGTTTGTATGAGTGTATGTTGTGCATGATGTTGGGGTTCATGCTACACTGTGTGTATGGGTGCATAGTCAACGATTTGTTTGTTTTTTGTTCATCCCAATTTTTAGACCTGCATTAAGCCATTCAGAGCCACTCATTATAACAGTATAACATTAGCATTCATTTAATAGTAACTTCATCACCTAACATGTTGTGGATGTTCTGTTTCCAAGAGTCGGTTCATAAACTCTACACGTGACTTATTCTCTAAAATTAGCTTGTTGTCTTTTTTCTTGGATTCTGTGTGTTTCTTTATGATGTGTATGTTAGACAAAACACATATTATAGCTGTTATTGGTCCGTGTTGCGTTTTTATTCCTCGGACTGATTTTCGGTTTGTACATCGTGATCTCTTATTGTACTTTCATTTTAAAGATACAGACTTCGGAGCTCGCAAACTGAAAACCCTCCCTAATGAACTGTGTGTAATATTTCAGACAGATGTCTCGGTACCAACCAGCGGAGCTTTCCTAATTATCATTCAGCGAGCTCGCCTTCTGGAATTTTCCTCACATAAATTCATTTAAAACATGTGAAATCGGAGATATTTATGAATGTACTGCGGAGTAATTAGCTGATGATGGGGTGTGAGAGGACAGGATGGATTTGGTCTCTGAGATATATAATGTGTCCACTATTTGGTGTTCTTATGACTTCTCGTTGCTGTGTTTTGTTCTTTATTAAACTGGAAACAGACAAACAATAAAACTGATTGCGTCAGTACTACCACTGTGCATGAGACCTTCTTAATGCTTAACAGTCAAGTGCAAATGTTTTCACCCCCCAAGGTGAGAAAAATCTAAATGTAACACTCATTAACGCACATTTGGTGCTTGGGCCCATAAATCTGAGGCAAAATCTACATTACAACTGGACCTGATTTGAAGAAGGAAGCATATGATATCCAGCAGAGTTTAAATTGATATGTCAAAAAGGTAAAGTATGTCAAAAGTTACAGTAAGACAGCAAATCGTGCGTGTACATATTATTAGAGGGTATTTATATTACATTCTGATATATTTTATCTGTAAATCATAATGATGGCCATTATTTGCAAATATGAATGAACATCTAGTTTTTAACATATTCATCTAGTACTAGAAAATCATCTGGTACTGCAAATAATCATCTAGTCACCTAGTACTGAACATTACTGTACTTTATGCATGTTCAGTATTACTGAAATAGAACACATAGGAATGACTTTCAACAAACAGTAGGTTATTCTTATAACAAGCATGAAAGACGAGGCTTATATTTGAGTTTATGGTGCATAAATAAATGAGTCGTTAGAAGAACAGAGGAAACATCAGGACGTCCTTTTCTCCACAGCCTGGTTTGACATGCTGAAGTGGTTTGCTGTTCATTACTCCTTCATTAGGCTTCGTCCCTTTGGAAGGACGTCTCTGTGGATTTATTATGGGATGTCTGCACTCAGCTGTGGTACCTGGACCACAGAATCACACACACACACACACACACACACCTGCTGTTTCTAAAGAGACTATATAGGTATGTACACACTACTAGAAAAAAAAAAGGTTAAGGGGTAAGGTTGGAAGCCTGAAGAGTTCATCAGTGGGAGAACCTTTTAATATTCTACGCAGATCTGTACAACAGAGGCTTTTCCTGCCAGACAGTGCTGTAAGTAAAACATTTTTAGGAAGTAAAGAATGCTTAATTAGCCAAAGAATAGTCTTCAGGAATCCTTTTAGCTAAGAATCACCGTCTGTGCAGAGTTATACATGTTCTCCACATGTTAGTGCAGGTTTTCTCTGCGTTCTCCGGTTTCCTCCCATTGGATTGGCTGTGCTAAATTGCCCCTTAGTGTGAATGACTGTGTGGTTTTGTGTACGCATGGTGCACTGAGATGCCCAGTGCTCCCAGGATCCACTGCAACTCTGAAAGATTGACGAATAAGTGAATGAATGAATGAATGAATCAAGGTTTAAAGTTTTATTTCTTGCCTCAGTAGAAGTTTGGTACATGATGTATAAATACATATTGTTTAAAAAATGGGGGGTGGGGTGAAATCTTGAACCCTACAATGTTTGGTTTGTGCTTCTGGTGAAAGCTTAAAAGGTTTTGTGTGCGAGTGTTTTGCTATCTGAAAGGGTTCCGAATGCAACCTCTTCAGGAAGCAAAGAGCCACTAGCTATCCATTGGACCCCTAAAAAGCTCTTTGAATCATACTGTATGTCTAGTGAATGACACACACACACACACACACACACACACACACACACACACTACAGAACCCATTTTCCCTTGTAGCCTCCTGTGACTTCTGCCATTAATACAAAACTAATAGTTTCACCACTGAAGCCTGACGTTGACTGAGTTTAACTGTCATTTCTGCTGTTTACTGTGAGCAGATTTTCTCCCAGCTTGGGCCGTCCTCCCCTGACTGCTATCTTCACACACGCTCCACCTGCTCGCTCAGCCTTATTCTCCCCTCATTGGCTAATGGGCTGGAAATCGGCCGTGTCACCTCTCATGAGCTGAGTGCAGAGCCAAGCTGTTTTCCTGCAGGCTGCTGCTTACTGGGGCGATCAGGCCCAGCTGCTTATTCTTTCATGCAGAATGCAGACGTTGTCGTTCTAATAGCTTCTCATGGACTAGGAGTGCTACAAGTCAAATTAGACCTATGATGTGCATGTTTATGCACCAGTGAGCACATACAGTACATTATGTTTTAGAAATTTTTCTTTTATGATACTGTTGTTTACTATTAAGTAACTGGACACAGACGGAAACACAGCGATCAACTGAATTAGACCAGGAAGCTAAGCATAGTTTGACTTTATAATATTACACACACTCTAATCTTGGAATGACACATATAGACATGCTGGAGTACGGACATTTCTAGTAAATAATGAACTGGCGGCGATGTAGTGGTATGACAAGTCATGGCTACAAGATATTTAGTCTGTCACCTCCAAATATTGAGACCATGCATTAGTAAAAAAAAAAAAAACCAGCAGGTCATCGCAGCAGCTCCTTAGACTTTAGTAGAAACTCTTAATTTAAGGTCTATCTATCTTACATCCCCATACATAAACTTTTCAAACACTACAACTGTACAGAAATCAATACAATAACACACGACGTTTCAATTCTGGGGAATTGATTTGTTAATCTGATTATAATTGTCCGTTCTTCCCCATCTGAGATCTGATATCATTTTCTTCTTAAATCCAAACAAAAAAAACCCCCAAAAAACACTTTTTACTGCTTACATTTTTATTTAGACCTTCAAAGTAGTTACATTACAAGTATTGTAGAGCTCATTTAGCCAGTTTAGCATCAAATCAAGTTCACCAGTCGCAGAAAAAAACATCAAGAATCATGCCAATTCGTCAGCTCTGGTGACTTACTCATGCTACATGATGTAATCAGTGATATAACTATCAATGTGTGTTTGAATTGCATAAGCTGTGTAGAATTTGAGGATAAGTGTCCCTAGCCCTACCACAGATAAATGTTTCAATATGCTAGAGTAAGCAAAGATTCATATAAAATGAAGCGTCTCCTTTGCCTAAAAGCATGAACTCTATCAAATTTGATGTTTATTTTTTGCCAATTTGCTCATTGGCTATATTTATCTACAATTTATTAGCCTGTTTGCTAGTTAGCCTGCATGGATATTAGTAGCTAAGGCAGGCAGCAAGTCAAATTCAAGCTAATGTTTAAACTAACACGTTGACAATATGTTTTACTTGCACTTGTAAACTATGTAGCATCCGTCCAGCAAACTTACAGAGACTGAATGATGTTTTCAGGCAAAACTTTGTCGTTGCTTTAAAGCAAAAATCATCTTCTGACAGATTTAGATCAATAATAAAAGTAACTTGTCACATGAAAACATGACTGTACTTAATTTCATCAATTATTGAGTACTTTAAAAGGAGCAACATTTTGACTATAACTCGAATATGTTATGGTTGAATACGTCCACTTTTATTTGTCACTACTTTTTTCCACTCGTGCTAGTTTTTCACATCAGCATCATGTGGTCTTATATGATGATCACGTGATGACACGTTGGTCACACGTCATTCACAGTTTCAGGGCAAAACGATCAAATTTGCTTTCACTTGTTTTTCCGTACGTGATTATGGGAATGGGATGTTATGAACATCTGAAATGGGTGTACTTCTTTTTCCAAACCTTCTTTTAATAAGTGGATAACACTATTAATGACACACAAGATGTTGTCGTGGTCCCATGGAGTATATATTTCATGTTATTTTACCACACTCTGCTCTTTTAGCCTATTCATTGGCTCCAGGAAACCTTTTCAGCTCCATGGAGTGTGTAAGATGAGGTTTGTAAACCCTGTGCACACGGACTTCCCTGCAATAATATCATTTATTTCTGACCCCGAAGCCAAAGTAAATTTCTCAGAGCAACGGAAAGCGGTCTACAGACTACCATCAGACCTAATCTCCTGCTCAGCTCTGAGAGTGTCATGACCTTCTGTCCTGCAGTCGTCCTGCCATATCACAGTCCAATTTCTACATTTTTTCCTCTCGGCTGAGAGGGAGCCATTCATCTTAAACCCTGCCAGCAGCAGATAAATGAGACCAAATTGAAAGCCTTTTGTGATTTAATGGTGTTGAATTTACTCAAGTCGCCAGGCCTTTGTTGCCTTTATTTCACTTGCTGCTCAGGAGAGCACACTATTTTTCAGTCGCTTGAAAAGGCAATTTTCACATTCATGGCTCCAGCTGTTGTGCAGCAGTTGTGAGGGAAGAGTGTTTTAGTCACAACACATTAAGACACATCAAAACCCATTTGACTTACACACAAACATACTGATCAAAAATAATATTCTTTGCGTCTCAGTGTCCAAAATACTTACACTTAAGTTAGGTTCTTAGGTATGATGAACTTGAAATTTGAACATCTTGGCCTTGTCACAAAGCACTATGTTTGGTGGAATCCCATCACACCTCATCACCCTGAGAAGAGCATCCTGAGATTGAAGCATGGTGGCGGCAGCATCGGGTTGAGCAAGCTCTTGGTTGTTTATCTGGCTAATCCTTTCTTTAGCAAGTGACTTTCAGTGGATTCTTGTTTAATTTCCAACCTGAATCCCAGCTGACTAAGACTGCTCAATCATTACAATAACTTTTGAAATGTTAATTTTCATCAAATGCTTTGAACGCGTTAATTTGACTGTTATGTGGATTGCGCACATCATGTGTCTAATTTGGCCTTAATCATCTTTGGACTAACCCCTTTTAGTGATACAATCTTTTGTAAAATACTCAGACTTTTAAAAAACCCTGGATTATTAATATATAAACCCATTTTATAGCGTTTCTCATTAAAGGCCAGCTAGGAGCTAGATTTTCTCATTAAAGGCCAGCTAGGAGCTAGATTTTCTCATTAAAAGGCCAGCTAGGAGCTATTTAAGGGTCTTTTTTTAACACTGATGGCCTGGCTGTTACAGAATGTTCCCTGGCTTTATTCTCTGCCTGAGTTTGAAACCTGGATTTGAATCATTTCATTACCTGTCACTTCTTTTCATCACATGGTTGTACCTTAAAAGAAAGACATTTGATTTCTCAGCGGGAGGTCGGCCTATTATCTTTACATACAGCCACTTTTGCAGACGGTCACAAAAATGGTCACATGTAACGTGGAAAAAGGAACAGAAATAATGAAATGATCTGAGATGTTATTATTCTCAGCTACAGAAAGATCTGGAATAGCTCCCACATATGGACAGGGTTTATACAGTTTTGTCCCATACCTATGAAGCAATATATTTAAGACATAATTTGGTCTAGGGTGTTGTTTTAGATTCAGCATTTTAGTGTTTGTGTTCCTAACACCTCTACATCTAAAAGTGCTCATCTCAAAAACTGCTTATTATCATTGGAGAAACCAAGCCAAAATAAGAAATATGCTAACCTACATGACGCTGAGAAAAAAATTGCAGGCTTTCATAACATCTTGATTGGACTATTGTAATGTGTTGTTGGCTGGCTTCCCTGCTGCTGCTTTAATGAATTCTCAGCCTCTTCAAAACGCAGAAGCCTGCATCCTTACCGGCAAATGAGCACTTTATCCTGGTCTTATACAAGCTATATAGGTTGCCTATTACAACCCGAATTCCAGAAAAGTTGGGACGTTCTTTAAATCTGGATAAAATGAAAACTAAAAGACTTTCAAATCACATGAGCCAATATTTTATTCACAGCAGAACATAGATAACATAACAAATGTTTAAACTGAGAAATTTTATAATTGTATGCATAAAATGAGTTCAATTAAAATTTGATACTTGCTACAGGTCTCAAAATAGTTGGGACAGGGGCATGTTAACCATGGTGTAGCGTCTCCTCTTCTTTTCAAAACAGTTAGAAGACGTCTGGGCATCGAGGTTATGAGTTTCTGGAGTTTTGGTGCTGGAATTTGGTCCCATTGTTGCCTGGTATAGGTTTCCAGCTGCTGAAGAGTCCGTGGTCGTCTTTGACGTATTTTCCACTTAATGATGCGCCAAATGTTCTCTATAGGTGAAAGATCTGGACTGCAGGCGGCCAATTCAGCACCCGGACTCTTCTC
>JAQQZR010000018.1:12917519-12960072 GCA_030068235.1 Notoglanidium macrostoma
TTCTGAGAGACTCTGCCTCTCTAACACATCCCTTTTATAGCTAATCATGTTACAGACCTGATATCAGTTAACTTAATAAGTTGCTAGATGTTCTCCCAGCTGAACCCTTTTAAACTTCCTTGCTTTTTCAGCCATTTGTTGCCCCGTGCCAACTTTTTTGAGACCTGTAGCAGGTATCAAATTTGAAATGTGCTCATTTAGTGGATAAAGGTGTACAATTTCCCAGTTTAAACATTTGTTATGTTATCTATGTTCTGTTGTGAATAAGATATTGGCTCATGTGATTTGAAAGTCTTTCAGTTTTCATTTTGTTCAACTTTAAAGAACGTCCAAACTTTTCTGGAATTCGGGTTGTACTTTTATTAAGTTCCACAATTTTTGGACTAAAAACGTCCTGCTCATGATGCTTAAAGCTCTGAATGGTTTAGAACCAGTGTATTTTGCTGAACAGTGTAACCCATCACTAGCACTTCACTGAACTGAGGATGAAATACTGTTACTCTGTATTTGACGTAACACAGACGTGAGCGTCATGGAACTATGTCATTTTCAAGCAATAAAATGATGCATCCATGAAAGCATGCGCTAACATTAATGATCATGAGTTTGGGACGTATTTACTTTCTCAAAACATTGAACTCTATGGTCAATTACAAATTTGACACAGAATCTTAATCTGCGGTACCTCTTTGCTAAAGAGTGCTAAAACTCTTTTTGCTCTAACTAATTAGCATGCTTCTGATAATCCAGTCATCCTTGGCCAATTACATCTCCGCCTGCGTTGCCACAGTAACCTCCCACACCATAGGGTGCCACTTTGGTAATACAATGGGGGAAAAGCTTTTTCTTTCTTCTGCTGTAATTCTGCAA
Organism: Notoglanidium macrostoma; assembly: GCA_030068235.1. Lineage (NCBI taxonomy): Eukaryota > Metazoa > Chordata > Actinopteri > Siluriformes > Auchenoglanididae > Notoglanidium > Notoglanidium macrostoma. The sequence continues at coordinate 12,918,390 of JAQQZR010000018.1, forward strand.
ATGTGTGGCTTTTGATATTGTAATGAAGCGATCTGAAAGACATCTCGTTTCTGAATGACTGGGGTTGTCCTCTGCAGCCCGATTAATTCAAGAAAACCTGAATGGAGTATTCATAATATGAAAATATGCTTATATATATATTAAAGGTTAGGACGTGTTTAACTTGAAATCAACACTTTGTTTAATAATGACATTAACAGATAATCCTTCCTTTCATACTACTTTAAGGAACACATATAAAGGGTTAATTAAGATTCTGTTTGTGGTCAAATTGGATGTTGTAAAAGGTTTATTCACTATGTATGTATTCATAACAAGATGTATTGCCTCAGTGGCACATAAGCATTGATTTTGTTGGGGCAGGACAACATTAACAAAGATGTAGGCTCAAGCAAAATTAAGTCAAGAAGCTATCACAGTTGGGAATTTTTAGACTAATCCTGTAATAGGCAGTTGAGAGTTATGTACAACATACACTCATAGTTGATAAGCCTAGCAGCTCATTTGGAGTGGTTATAGACGTACCATTGCTCAAAATGTTCAGTACAGCAGGCGTGTTCCCCATCGCCATGAGCAAGACACACATAGTGTTGTACTTACATACCCAATACCAAAGCACTGGAAGTTTTATTCACAAAAGCAATAATTAAGCTTCATGACTTAAGAACAGAAGTAAAGGAGATGTAGAATGGGCATCAATACTGGCTAAAATTGGCATAGCAGTAGTGACTTGTGTAATTGTCTTGTGGTGTGTTGTGTCATTCCTGTTATTAAATCACTGATTACAAAGTCTGAATTTGGACAAATGTCAATGTTGAGCGAACTTGCAAAGGCTGGGTGCCAACTGTTAAAACTGTTGCGCCCTGAACTTGAGTCTGTGCATGCGATTGTCACTAACAGACTTGTGTATGAGACTATCAAGGATATACATGTTAATAAAAAGAGTGTTAAATCCATTGATGAACGTAGCGATGAAACCAGTGATGATGAGATGGACAGTGGAGAGCCTAGTAATCATGAATCGACCACACCAATGATGCTGATTGACTGCTTATTTTGAGAATGTATCTTTAAATTTAATCCTCAATGGGGGACCTAGAGGCAGGTAGAGTGGGAAATTTCCCCAAAAATTTGCTTGAATATAGGAGGTGTTTCACCCACTTCTGGGGAATGAGTGTGTCCTGCTCAGACCTAAAGAGTTAGGATAGGATTTACATAAAATGAATATGATCGTCTGTATAATGCTGATTGTCTGTTGCTTTTAAAGACAAAAATGTATCAGCTGCGTGGTAGAACATTTGATGGAGAAGGTTGGTACACAGATACGAAAGTGGGGTATTGTACGATTAACCGAAACATTGATATTATTAAGGACTGGCCTGACATGCCAGAATATTTGTTCTACAGCTATCCTGTGATGGGCTTTAGAAGATGGCCACCTTGTGGTCACCCTTGGTACCCCAACGGCCTTTCTGCTTCCCGTAAAGTCACAAAGGACAGAAGTTCGTGAGACACTTGATCATGAGCGATTGTGGACTCAAGCATCTTTTTTTACCTTTTCTTTTATTCTTTTTGTTTACCTTCTTACTTGTCAAATGGACTTTTACTCACCTGATGAACTATCTTTATCTTATGTTTGATTCAATTGCCTTATTAACACTTAGAGCATTACTGGATCTAGTCTATTACTGAGCTATGACATTATATTTGTGCTACAAATCATGAACACTGGAATGCTGGTTGGTCTGACTTGAAACTCAGAAGGAAAGGGGGGATATACATGGTGTTTTTGATTGACTCACAGTACTGAATCCTTATATTTTACTGTATTGAATCATTATACTTATTATCACAGTGTTGCTTTGAGTAAGCACAGATTGTGTGTTCCCCTGAAGGACAATAATGAATAAGCAAGTGCAAGGATAAAGATTGAACTGCCAAACAGGTGCAGACTTGGATATAGTAAAATAAGAATGATAAAGAGTTGAAGGATAGGGTCTTGGTGAGAATTGCTCATGTTCGAAGTGGTTGGATAAGCTCCGATGATTATCTCTTCACATAAATGTATTCAGCGAATGTGTAAATCATTGAACCAAATGCATTTAATTATTGAATAATCACGTGAATCACACAGTATTAACAGAAACATTTTATGGATTGCATTGATTAGTTTATCTCATATTAGACTTGATAGAATTATTTCCCCTTATTTGTGTTACACTTGATCACACATATTATATTTGATTACGTTATGCTTTACTGAAGTAATCGTTCATCGTTTATTAATCATTTAATATGTGATCGTTTTATTTTTTAACATGCTTTGGAAAGTTCTGGGAATATTGGTCTGTATCGAGTCTGTATTGAATGTAGGCCACACCTATGAGCTGGCATAAGAAGCCTGCTGGTTTTTTGCTACAATAAAGTCAGACCAGTGGGATTAAAGGAGGCAGAGTGAGATATTCCAAAACTATGGTAAATATTGGTTGCGAACAGCCAGGGGGTGTTAATAATTTGCATAAAGGGTGTTGTCATTACTGTCTCCACTGGTACAAAAAGGGTGGTTTAGATTTTCTATGTTAGCTTCACTCTTTTTGATGACTGGCGGAGCATTTATAGCTCTGGGGTAATAAACCTTATTATCTGCAATTTTTGACTCTGTGTGGGTGATTTGACTATTTTCCACGACAATAGAAGAGGAAATATCATTTCATGTTGCCTGGTTTTAGCAAAATTTCCAGCCAACAAAGCCATACAAAAGACCTGAAACTAGCCTGAAAAATCCTGACACTGAAAAATAAGGACATGTTTTTTTCTTCTTTTTCTCAGTCCTTGCATAGAAAACAAGGTCACCATGGTGTGCATGCATTTCTGGTGTAGAGATATTATCCACTCCATATTCCCCCTTCATATTCCCCCACTATACTGTATCTTACCATCGACATGGTTTGATAAAAAACTGTGTCCATGGTAACTCTGCCATAAATGAAATGGACATTTTGCATAATAGTCTATACAGCAAGGTTTTAATCAAATGTTAACTGAGAATTTCTACAACTAATAATGCAATAACTCATTTTTACACAACAGGTGTCTGTCTAGTTATATAGCAAACATTTCACAAGTGTCCAGTCTGAGCTTTATTAAACAAATACCATGACCATCAATAACCGGTTATTTGTGTTTCTTAAAAACCTCTTTATTAGTCAGTATGTCAGCCAAAGGTCACAAACAGAGAATGGTTTCTGATTAACAGCATTGTTGCAAGAGCCTTCAGTCATTCCCTAGTTATCTTTGTGAAACAGTGGGGTCAGAGTTCACTAGGCCAGGTATAGGATCATTGAAACTCTACAGCCTGCATGATGTCATTTATAAAGCGCAGAGCCAAGAGGCAGGGGTTTGGCCGGGCGAGCAAAATGAGATTACATACACGTAAAATCTAATCAATAAAACCTCAGACATATTACAACGTCTTTTGCAACCAGTGCCTTCCCGAGTATAATAAACAGTGCATTTCACAACACTACAGATTCATATCAGGGAACATGCTTGCAATATGAGCTGCTGGTGTGCTTCTTTAAAAAAAAGTTTTGATTTGTTTCTTCTTCTTTCTTTTTTTCACTCTAAAGATCAGTTTCAGCCTCCTAACAAGCCGTTTGATATAAATCCTCCAAAGCAAAAACAAGCAACAGTGATAAAAAAAAAAAAAAAAACCTAACTAACAAACATGATTAGAAAGGAAACTGTCTACAGATAACAGAACACTTTGAGAGACAATTACATTTTTTGTACATTACAATGGCTCATTAGGAAGAGAGGATTTAACTGTCAGATCATTGCAGATACCTTTGCAGATAAACACAGCTTTGAAATCAATCCTCAAAGACTCACAGTATGAAATAATTCTACAGCCAGTGTTGTGTTGGCAGAAACGTGTGTGTCAGAGTCCAGAGTCACTGTCTGGATTGCATCAAATGACTCATTCTTCGAGCAGAGATAAGCACTAGGACAGTGGAGCTGATTTTAATCCACACAGCAGAGACAAGGGTCATTCAGGAGAGGAGAAAAGACATGAAGTCCACCACTGGGTGCTCCAGATTCCAGACACAATCAGGAGTCTCAGTTCCTGTCTCACCTATGTGTCTTAGTTTGAAGGTTTGTAGAACATTTGGTGTGCTTGGGATGTATGCCTCTACTTGTGCTTTTTGTCGTTGTCTGTTTGTCCTGGAGGCACCGGCTTCATGAAGAAGGCTGGGTCTATGAAACAGCGTGCCGCCAGCAGAACAGGGACTGCCAAATACACAAGGTTCAGGGTCATGACAAGCCTCCACTCCTCTTTCGGGATGCGATAGGTGAAGGGTGTCCGCGAGTGCACGGATGCACCGATGTACGTCCACTGCATCTGCAGGTGCAGACCAAAACATGACACATTTAATCACAGTATTCTTTGATCTAAGAATTTTAAACAATCTTGGTTTTAATATTTTAGTTATATTTAGCATGTCTTGTATCGCTACACAAGGGGTTTTAGAAATACAGCTGAAACTGTGAACTGGTTTTCATCCAATTCCTACTTCTATCACATAACAGCTACCAATGCGGTGATACCAGACATCATATCTTTTCCAAGTTGCTGCTCAGGAAATATCATAGTGCAGCTGAACACACTTGGTGGAGAGTGATAACATCCCTATTTTGTATCCATAAGTTAACAGCTGATCTGATAGACAGGGAAGTGAAGGACGCCATGCTTCCCACCATTCAGTGCTGATCTCTTAAACTCCTACGCACTGAAATGGAACGGCAAAAACATAACCAATGCTTCGGCAATTATTATTACATCAATGTTACTATTCATAAAGGATGGTATGGCCGATCATCAAAACGCATGACACTTATTTACCTGAGCTATGGCTCCAGCGAGGAACAAAGTCCAGTCCAGCATCCAAGTACATCCCGGAATAGTCAGCCCGTAGACTAACAGGGTTAACAGGGGCAAAGCGTAGAAGAGGAACACCAACATCTACAATGGGACAGAACATTAACATGCATCTAAAACAGGTTCTTATGGGCTGAAGAAGCACTTCGTCCACAGGATGCTCTAAAATGTTGAGCAAGCAGGGTTTTAGCATCAGTGATAGTCCTAGTAGATCCTGAACTGTTTGTACTATCATGAGAATATGTTTTTGATGGAGATTACAATGCACTCTGGAGAAGGGCGCCTTCCAAATGCTGTAGAAGTCAATGTAAATAGGCTCATTAATAAATATCATATAATAAATATCAGAGTATTGATGAGCACATACCATGACCTTAGGGAAGGCCACACTGTCCTTCATGTAAGGCTCGTACTGGTAAATATAGGTGAAACACACATCCAGCGTGCACTCAAGAACAACCTGTAAAACATCCCACAACACCGGATTAGCTACAGCTTCACTTAATGAAGGAAGTAAAGGAATACTTAACCCGAAAACAGAATCAGATTCGGTAAGTCAGACTAAAATATAAATGATAATGACTTCCTTGACCAGATGAGGAAGGAAGGAAGTCTAATTAGGCTTATGTTGTTTCAGGCTAAGATATAACTTTAAGAGAGTGAAGAATGGATGATCACAGTGAAGGAGAAAGAAAAAGGCAAGAGAAAAGAAAAGAAAAGAAAAGAGAAGGAGTGGAGAAATAGACATACAAATCCTCTGAACACGGTGAAGGCCATGGCTCCGAGCAAAGTGAGTGTGAGCAAGAGGTCTTTGGGGCGAGACAGAAGCCTTTTCTTCTGTTCTGCTTCAACCTACAGAAACATCCGAACACCTTTAAACACACATGCTTCCTATTTACTATACACTATACTCTATACAGTATACAATATGCACTATAGTCTATAAACTTTACAGTACGCACTATACACTATATGCTATGCAGTATAAACTATGTACTATACACTACACACTATATGCTGTACACTATACATCATACATTATACTATACACTACGCACTGTACTCTATACACTAGACACCAATTGTCATCAACCATGTTCCTGGAGATCTACCTCCTTGAATACTTTAGCTCCAGCCATAATTGTGCCCATCTGATCATCCAATCATTGCCTTAAGAACGTCTTGATCAACTGTAAGTGATGTGTTAGATTTTGGTTGGAGATAAAACCTGCAGGAAGATAGATCTCCAGAAACAAGGCTGGTGACCACTGCAATGCGCTATACTATACACTACACACTATAATCTATACAGTATTCAATACACTATAGAGTATACCCTATATATAATACAGTATAAACTATACACTATATTCTATACAGTATGCTCCACACTGTGCAGTATAAACACTATACAGTATACTCTATATATTATACAGTATACATTATGCAGTACATACTATACTCTATATGCTGTACACATTACTTTTTATGCATACATGTGATGTGGTAAATGTATAGCTGTATTTGTCTTCCTCCTCACCGTGTCTGCTGGAATGATTGGCAGCTCTCTTGGCCTATTAAAAAGCTTCACTGCTGTCCATATGGGCAGGAACAAGAAAAACAGGTTGAGCCAAAATGCTGGATAGATGTTCTTAGCGTGTTTACCTGCAGAAAAAATAATCCAAGTGCCTTATTTTAGTAAACTCTTACTATATTTTCCTAATACAGTTTAGATCCTAAGCATGTTAGTGTATAGGCATATTCATAAACAGAGATGGCTGGTCAAGATATAAGATGAAAGGCTAAAATCTGATATCTATCAATAGCATGACAATGAACTGGCATCATAAGAATTATGTGGGACCCACACACTATTCACACACACACACACACACACACACACACACGTAATGGCAGCTGCATTATATAAGTGTTTCAAATCTGTGGTTTCACTGAAATTAAACAACAATGCAACGATGGATCTGGAAGAGTTCATTTGTTTCACCTATAACTATACTTGGTATAAAGACGATCTGAGTGGCTATCATGGAGCCAGCCCAAAGAAGTGCTAAACTCCGATATGGCTTCCTGTAAAGAAAATGAGAGAAGCATATTGGTACCATGGACATTCTAACCATTTTAATGACAACACAATGCAGTGCTTTCATAATATATATCTGAAACATTCATGACATATTGAAATGAAATGTTTTTAATAAAGGGGCGGTATTCACCCTTTCCGCATACGGTAGATGATGGTGAGGAGCAAAACAAAGTGCACCCCTCCATTCCAATAGTTCTTCATGATGCAGTGTGCCGTGTTCAAATATGGTTCACCCTGTACCAGAAAAAGAGTGGGTTTGAATCATTTTGTTTCAAATTCTTAAGATGTGTGCGCGCATGTGTGTGTGTGTGTGTGTGTGTGTGTTTGTGTTTTACATTAACCTTGTTAATGTAGAAATCCATAAAGCCTTTGATGTATCCATCCAGCTCAAGAGCACACGTAAGGTCAACAATGCAGGTGAAAGAAAACACAACGAATACTGAAACAAAGACAAAACAAAGCAGGAAAAATGATCACAGTTAGCCCCCCGGCTCTGTGTTTCTTTCTCTGACTCCCTCTCCATCAGCCCATGCTCCCCTTTACACTGTTCTCTCCATCACTCTTTCACTTTTCTTTCCACTCCAGCTATTGATTTCTGCCCAGCTGTGAGTTTATGATGGCCCGTGGCTATGTAGGTGAAGCTGGATCTCTATCACTGACAAACAGACCTGCCTTTCCTTTGGCGCACAACTACAGTGCTGAAAAGGGCATCTCCTGATGTTTAAGAATAGCCACATCAGACCTAGCAGCAGGGTGAGGGTGGAGGCATAGGGCTGAAAATGAGGAGTGACAGGAAAACAGAGCGAGGGAGGAGACAACCCGAGGGAGCTGTGAGGCCCAGCTGCTGATTGATTGCTGTGTTGTTTCAGAGGTGAGTTTTCTCCACTGTAGCATGCTCAAGGATTAAGGACAGGCTTAAACTACTTTCTCTGGCTTTCAACCTGCTCTTTCACCATACATACAAAAACACTGCAGTATTATCTGGGAAGAAATATAACTCTTTTCCTAACAGTTCTGCATAGACCATCTTACCATAAAACAGGAAATCCAAAGATTTATCTTTTCGGACACACAGATATGCTACGAAGAAAACTGCAGCAAGAATAGCAACTTCAACTCCCAGTATAACCAGTGGCCTAAAGGAAAACCAAGAGCACAGATAAAGATGAAGATCAAAAACTAAGGATATTCCTTTAATTCCTTCAGCCCTTTAAATATGGGAAAAAACACATCACAGACCACTTTACAACTGCAGCACAGATTCATTAATCAGATAAATACAGTATGTTTCATCATGTATGTTCATTGCATCCATTAGAATTATTATCCATAAACTTTCCAAATCAAAACCAACTACATAAAACACTAACCAGTAACATTTGTATATTCTACATTTTTCCCAGTTTTATTAATAGCACAGTTATGTTTCGATTGACTCTATATTTGTATCTTTTAATATTGTCAAGCTTTGGATTAGGCAATGAACAAATGGCATTATTGTGATTGGCACTAATTTAAACCCATTTAATTCAAATGACAGTAAATAACTACTTTCAGAGCAGTTATAGCAATACATGTCAATAAATATATGCAAATAAATAAATAAACAATTAACAGGCTTTTTTTTCTTTCACATTCGGCACTCTTACCATGCTTGCTTTTACTGTTGAGAAGGTAGCAAAGTGGCCAGAATAACACTTTAGAGAATATTGTTAAAAATAATCAAGGACTGGGTTGTATGATGTGGCCCAGTGTGAAGCAGGGTTACTGTTAACACCCTGAAGTTGATTCTTTTCCTATAACAGCACACCCCAGTGTTTCATTCCTCTTATCCCACAGCAATTTTCCAACAACCAAACTTTTTAACTCATTAATGAACAGGTCATATCAACAGCCTCTTTTGTATTCACCTGAAGATTTTCTTGTGGCGGTAAACTATTACAAAGCACTGACACTGACTCCTTCTACAAGAAATAAATAAACTTCTCCCTACAGAAAAACTTCACCATGATCAAGCCATTACACATTATGTGAAGTAGTGTCGCTGATAAACACATATTTGCTACTATGAAAAAAAATATAATGAGAAAAATATAATAAGAAAAGCTGGAACTACTCTCTGAGCTGCTGTAATAGAAAATGAATCAATGCCTTCTGACTACTCATAGTTGACAATTCAATGCATTAAAAATTTTTCCTAAGATCATAACTTACTTTTGCAAAGCAGAAATGTTGTTTGCTGCATAAAGAACAACCGGTGCTGTTAGAGATAAAATAAAAGTAATGAGCTCCTTTGGATAAGCCATCCTCTCTCCAGTCGAAGAATAAAAACTATTGAAATTAAGTGAGAGAGTGAGAGATAAAGTGAAATATATTTTAAAAAGATATTCATGCAGACTGTTCCTAAATGCAGAATCAGGAGGTGAAATGCAGCTGTGTCCTGCTGCCAGTTCACTGATTTCATACAGACTGCAGTTGAGGGTAATATAGGGCTCTGAGTCAAAGTCCATGAACTGAGGAAGAGCAGTCAATACGTGTTATTGATAATGAAGTGGTGTATTTACCTCTCATTTCCATAAGGGGGCGTTAGAAAGCCTCAGAAGGACATGGCTCAGGAAGTTAGTGGTTTCCCAAGGGCCATTGTCTTTTTCATTGTCAGCCATATATGTCTGATGGCGCCATGCACTGATGCACAAGCTAAAAATTGAACTTATAACTCAAAATAAAATATCAACATTTAATCAGCACTGAACACATACTGGAAATAGCATTACGTCAGGGGCATACTTGCTGCATCCAGTACATGTCTTTTATTTGCCAAAAGTACAATTGATTGCACAGAGTTTGCATACCTCAGGCCAGAATTTATTTATTTATTTATTTATTTATTTATTTATTTATTTATTTAACAAGACAGTTAGTCATTCATTTGTTAATTCATTCACAGTGACCCTTTTATCCGTGATGGATTATAGTTTACAAAATAGTTTTAGTTTTCATTAAAGGCAGGGTAAGTAATTCTGGAGACACAAGCAAGATTGTGCTAACCAAAGAATCCTTCCCCTCCCTTCTGCCCTTGTTCCAAAGTCACTCCTCCAAAACACATTAACACGCGGGGCCTGATTACTGCTGAGTGTTGTTGTTGTTGTTGTTGGTGGTGGTGGTGGTGTGTGTGTGCATAGTGCATCGTTGCCATATTATCCAACTCTTGAACAATTAACAATTAATTAAGTAAACAATTATCACGGCTATTATTAGTACTCACAGCTGTTGACTAGCTCGCTGTCTTTAGCAATATGTCTGCAATATGTCAGCCTAGCCTTGTGTCACATGTAATGAGTGCATGCAGGTTGGCCATCCAACTATATTTAATATAATAGACATAATAATACATAATAATAGTGTATGCAACTGGACATATGTACACAACACAACATGTACGCAAAAGACTCCTGTGGCACTTATTATATTACTTGTTTGTTTGTTTGAGTCAGACAAATAGATATTACAGAGCTGAACTTTCAACACCGAGCTCGAGAGACACAGCTGGCGAGCGTCGTGACGTCATAGAGGCCAGCGGAAGATTCCCCCCCTCTCTTCCTAAAATTAAGATGGCGACGTCGACCAGGAAGTGAGATAAACAACCGTGCCGAAGGAAATATGGATTAAATTCAGAATTTGACACGGTTCAAATCAGTTTTTATGAACGGTCGGTCGCATATGTGGGGGAAATCGCGAGGAAATGAGGTTTAATTGTACCCGGTAAGTGTACTCTTACGTCCACGAGAGGGGAAAAAATGTCGTTAATAGACGCTCGAGCGCATATCGTTAGCCTAGTTAGCAAGCAGGCTAACGAGTTTGCAACCAGCTAGCTGGTCAAACAATAGGGGTTTGGCCTTGTTAATAAATTCGGAATAAAACGCGATAACTGGCATAACGCGTGGAACAAAGGTGGTTTGTACGCTAACAATTATGGATTTTTAAATAAATAAAAATAAAAAAAAAACCAGTCGTGCTAAACCGGGACTCGGCTAATAAAGTTAACTGTGGTAACATTTCGTTAAGGATTGGACAGGATAAGTTAGCTTGTTGCGCTGACTAGCAGTAGTGAGCGAAAAGGCAAATTAATTGGGGTTTTCGTAAAATCTCTTCCTTGTATAGCCTCATAGCTGTTTAGTTTGACATGCTTTTATGTTGTAGTTAAGCCAAGCAAACTTATAGGTATGGACGAGGAATATATTTATTTCTGTTAAAGGTTTAGGCTTCCCCCCATTCCATACACTTAGCCATTTAAACCATGTCAGTTAATACTCGTTATAAATGGCCGACATAATGTTGTGGAGTTCTTGGGCAACATCTAACTGTCACATTTGTCAAGACTTAGGAAGCCCAGAAGTCTAAAATGGCAAAAAAAAATCCACATTTTTGATTTTCTTAATTTACCGGCACTCATCATGCTATCACTATTTGTCCTCACATCAGCGTAAGCAATTTTATAACCTAAAAATTGTTTCCACTCATGACCAGTCTTTTTCTTTTCCTCTCTCCCCTTAGAGATGGCTGAAATATGATGAAATGCATTGCTCCATTGGGCACGCTGGCCGGCTCAGTCCCTGTGGTGCTGCATAGAGCCTGATGCCCATTCTCGCAACATCTGTCGTCATGGACACGGAGGACTTCCTGCACCCAGAGGGCCCTCAACTGGAGAGCTCCAAATACAGTGCGCCCAGTCCTCCTCTCCCCAATGCCATCGAGGTACCCGTGGACCATATTCCCTGTTTACATCTTCACCACACATCTCATTTTATTCTGACTACAGCCATGCTCAGATGTATCATTATGATAAACACAAACATGAGAAAAAAGTTTATCAAAGCTTTTCAGGACAAAGATTCTCATTATATGGTAGTGCAAGATCACATTATACACACACTATTCTTAGTTTTATTTAGCTTTTAGGAAGTTGGACTCTGTAAGGGTTGCTTCTTTGCTGTTATTTGAGCCCGACAGGGTGCTGCAGGCCTCCGACGCAAAGTGAGGGATCTTGAATCACCCTGAAGGGGTATATTTCACAATAATGACCAGCATTATCCTACTTATTATACAGCTACTTACTAAAGAAACCAATCATTTGATTCAAAATATTGACTTAAAATTATTTTATTGTCTCTGATAATGACACGGTCCATAGCAAAGGTCTGTTATTCAGAACTAACAGGCTGTGAAATGCTCAAAGTGACCAGTCAGAGTCGCATATTCAGATGAGCTGTGTATTAATAAATGACGTGCTAACAGGCAGGTCTAGTCCATGTCTGCTGGAAGGAATATTTTCCACTGCATTTGTTGCCATTGCACTTTGTGCAATTTGTGAATTACCTTGTACCAAGGAAATTGCTGAATGACCCAACAACTGCCCTAAGACTTCTGTATTTCCTACACTTTTAGTGGGTTTTGGTTGTTGGGCTTTCTGTTCTTTTGTCATACAAGGGAATCCAGGAAAATGTTCTTTGACCATGATAATCTCCCATAAAGAGTTGAAGCTTGAAAAATGCTTGAGTATTCCTTTAAATGAATGTGAAGCCTACTACATGTACAGGGACTTGTATGTCAGATGCTCCACATAAGCAGATTTAAAAAAAAAATTGTTGATATGGAGAATCCTTTATGGAAGGACTTTGTAACAGTCGCAGGTAAAGCTGTTACACTTAGCTGTAACTGTCAGATTAAGCTGTTATTAACGTTCTCTGCATGGGGAAAGTCCTCAAGACGGAGAACTCTTTATAGCTCCTGCAATGTAATTGATAGCAGGAACTAATTTTGCGGACGTTCTGTAACTTTATAAATGGTTAAAAAGTACGATGTATTGGGGTTTTTTTTCCAAGAAGTGTTCTTGTAATTGTTGGCAAATTGTTGTGGAATATGAGAAATAAAACCTTGTAGGATCACACCACCTCATTTAAACAGGTTTCCATTCATCTGCTTTTTGCTTAAGGTGAAAAAAACACCCATTGATGATTTTCCTATAACAGCTTGCTTTGTTGTGTTTCATTTCTTACTCAATGTGAAGCATCTGGAACATGAAGGAGTTAGAGAATTCAGGACAGCAGTTTTGTTTCTCCTCCAGCTGTTGCCATTGTTGGGCTCGTGAACAAGGCCGTTAACCTGAAGTTGCTCATGAGAGACGCAATATGAAATTCTGTCATTCCTGCTACATTATTAGCTCCAGCGTAACGATGGTCATTTTGTGCAGGAAGCTTAGTTTTGGACTTGTTACAAAAGATATGTGGCTGATGAGTCTGCCTTCCTTTTCTCTGGCCTCTGCTTTATCTCGGTTCCTCTCTGTCTTTTCCCTGTTAAACTTTGCAACTCCATTCAGCTTGAATTGCTTCAGAAACCACCACAGTTTCTCTGAATGGGCCGTCAACATGTTACTCCAATAAAAACACTTACAGCATTATTGTGCTCGTCATGGTAACTGTAAGAGCCGCTTCCCACATTTGGCGCTGTGTGTGTGTGTGTGGGGTGGGGGGTCATTTGGTACTCCAAGTGCCCATCTAACACGTTTACAGTTTAAATGTACATCGATCTGGGACTCAGTCGGTGTTTTTGACACATTGTTCAGTCGGGTAAGATTTGAGTTTTCTGAAATGATCCAACTCTCCAACTTTTGCACCACATGAGGTGTTATCCTTGTTGTTTTTCTCAATTCTCTTACTGCGTCCTGTGAAAAATGTGATGTTTGTTTCCTTTTCGCCTCCAGAGTCAGCTGTTTTCCTCTAACCCGTGGACATTTTCCCAGCAGCCTCAGTACAACCAGTACAGCTATCCTATGCAACAATCTGGGAGGTGAGTGACTAAACATTTTCTCTTTCCCTCACTCTCCTATCCAGAAACAGATGTAAAATGTGAAATGTATTCCAGGCAGGCCAAAGACAGGAAATAGAGCCTCTGCAAGATAAAAGGAGAAAAGTTTGATTATGACTAAGATGACATTTTTTGTTGTTGTTGTTGTAATTAGTTGAAGAATTCATATATTTTCTAGAATTTCAGTTCCAGGTAAGTTCTTCGTAATGAGTTCTTGTGGTATAACAATGCAGTTCGTGGAGTTTGGCGTTGGCTACCGAACATGCTCAGACACGCATATAATTGCACACCTCTGTCTGATACAGATCTTTTGTTCAGGAGTGCAGTAGATGGCTGCTCTTTTTCTTTTGAGACACTTCTAGGATTTATCTCCTTTCTACATGGGCTCATAAGAATTAAATACGTCATTGTTTACCCGGCTACACGGTTTCTTCCTCGTGCAGTTAACAGGCATGTCTCTGTAAAACTCTTGCCACTCGAGCAAAGCAATTGTCTATCTTCCTTTGATTCATCTCATTTGCGAGGCCCATTACATTTAAGCCAGTCCTGACCTGTTCTGTTTGGCTCATCATGGCGGGTGACGATTACATGTTGACTTATAATAACATTTAGAGGCAACAATTAGATTAAATCGATTAATAGGACATGTAAATAAGCTTGGTGGATTTCTTTGATTTGATTTAATGTGTTATGTTTGCTTCTATTTTAGGTCGTTCCAGGTCAACCCCCCATCTTTGGATGAGTTCGGCTCGTTCTCCGACGTGGATTTCTCCGACCTCACATCAAGCAGGAATGGAGAATTTGCACCGGTAAGTCCCAGTCTGATCTCAGTCAGTCACTGCATTTTGTTTGATCGCTCGAGAGCGGCCGCCTTTAGTGTGATTGCTCGAGAGTGGCCGCTTTTACATTGATCGTTTAAAAGTAGATAGTTTGGGTTTGATCGCTCGAGAGTGGCTGCCTCCAGTCTAATGACTCGAGAGCGGCTGATTTTACTTTGATCTCTAAAAGTGGACACTTTCAGCTTGATGGCTCGAGACTGGCCGCCTTTTTTCCGACCGCACAAGCTTGCCACCTTCAGCACAATCCGGTTCCTTTAGAGTGAATGTTTTTAATAAGTCATATGCGATCACTTGAAGGTGAGTTGTAACTGCAACTGGCGTGACTTCCACTTTCATTTTCCTTTTGAGCTGACGTGCTCTCGTTCTGAGTATTCTGCATCGTGAAATGACTGCTTTCTGCTGTTGGGTTTGCCATGTAGCACTTTACAACTCTTGAAATTAACTCCGAGGAGGAAAACAAGTGGGTAAAACATTCCGACCACAAAGGGTAGATTTTAGAAGAAATTTTATTTAAATCAATCCTATATACGTTAGTACAGTAATATACTATAAACAATATACTTTGTTTTAAATCTAGGGCAGTCAGTGGTTTTAAAATCCTCCCCCAACTTCACATTCAGTCTTCATATGTAAAGCCAGAGATGGTAGATTGTTTAGTAAAAGTGTCAGGGGAGGAAAAACAATATTCATAATACTATGTTGTCGTGAGGGTCTCTGACAATCCTGTAAAAGTATTTTACAGTCTATGTCTTTAGACTCATCTATTTATTTAGCTTTCTCGCTGCCTCCCTCTGTCTTTCTCTTTCACAAAAATTAGCTGGATTTGCAAAGACGGCATTTTAGAAAGGTCCAGACAGGCTTTTTTTTTTTTTTTTACTTCCTGTTAATCATCTCTTTGTAATTAAAGACTTTTCCTTGGTAGCGATTAGCTGTAATCACTTACTCAAGTAAGCTGTTTTTCCATCGAAAGAGCTTTTTTGAGAAAATCACTAGGCATGATTGTTTTTGTTTCCCGCAACGGTCATCATTGCAAAGCATCACGGGGGATAATATTGATGATTAAACCCCTGGTTTATAAAGGTATTGTTACAGTGAAATGTTTAGTTAAGCATGTCAGCAGGCTAAATCAGCTGTGAGTCATCGAATAAGTGCTGTCCCGACTCTGTACCAGTGTCCCAAACCTTGTTTGGCCAAAGCACATAAACAGAAGCCTTCATAAACATCAGTGCCATGTACCCCCCCAATCAAGCTTTTCTTTTTAGTGAATACGTCTTGTAACTAGACACTAGGTTAGTGGGTCACTAATCATCAGTGAGGCCATAATTCTGAGAACTGTCATCCTTTCTGTAACCCAAGCATGGATAATTTGGGTGACTCTGCATAGATCATTTTAAAACCAAATCTTAAACGATTGGAAATAAAAAGCAGTTTTGATGGAGACAAAGTGTCTGTTACAGGAGCTGCCAGTTTTTACCAGATGTTCTGACAGTATCTCTTAAAGCTGTGGCTGCTTCTTGGTAAATTTAGGGTCTGATTTCCAGTAATCTTGATCACACTCCAAGAAGAGCGTCATTTCCTGAAATTAGACCACCCCACCCCTTTCTCTCTGTCTCGCTCACACGCGCACACACACACAAATGCAAACACACTGATATTAATCTGTGCCCTCTGGTGTAATTGTGAAACTCTTACCTGTAGTACTGGTTATGAGACCATGCTCTTCATCCCTGGATATCAGGTGGATGGTTTACGTGAGTGTAGAAGTGTGAAGGATTGTTCTGCTTTGCAAAGGCCCCTGTGGTTCGTGGGAGTTACCAGATTTCTTGATTATTTGATGGGATTTTTTTTTCTCTTGACTACTACGTTTGTTGTTCGTGTTCTTTCCGCTTTTGAGTTCATTTCCCTTTAGAGCTCTGTGCCATGCCAGGGCTGTACTTTTGGAACAGACACTTTGCTGAAGTTTGATGTCCACTGTTAAAGGTTCTACTGCTTAGTTGATGCACATTGCTAACTGAAATGATTTTTAATATGGGTAGTGTACTTACAATGCCAAAACGTTGGTGATTTATTTCAATCTATGTTTCAGTTCCACTTGTTAGTAAGAGTCAAGTGGTTAATATGAACTACTGTTGTTAGTGTCGTAGTTTCTAAGTGTATGATGGTCATTATTATTGATCTGATTTTTTTTTTTTTTTCCCCCAAAATGTTTGTCTTCTACCAAAGGTACAAACTCTTTACTCCATTGGTTCTGATATCATTTGTGTCCAGCCGTAACTCCCTGAAAATTTCTAGACTCCCCATAAATGATACGTAAGCAGCCTCTGTTTCTCCACACAAGGGACGTGACTGCCCTGAAACCTGTTTGCTGTGTACGGTTGTGAACATGTCACGTTGCTATGGTGTTACCTTTCTGCCACTCCTAGCATGTTCCTAACTTTATCGTTCACAACGGCCATCGAACCTACACAAGAACAGATTTTGTATTTATTTATTTTTATCTGAAAAGGTGGTTTACCTTTCCTTGCAGCTTTTCTTTCTTATAACAGCAAGATATATACATAACTTATAACAGCTTAATAAATACTGACCAGTGCAATAAATTATATGGACAAGCCAGTCTAAAAAAAAAAATCGAAAGAAAGAAGGCATTGTGAGCGTTCTGTTTCCTTTAGCTGTTTGTAATTCTTCCAAGGATATACTAAAAGTTAGTTTTTTGAACAAAGATTTCATATGTTGTTAATTTTCTTCCACCATCTTGTATGCTTTTAAATGCATGATTAACACTGTGAAATGTATTCGGGGGGGTCAAAAATATCAAACTGTAACAGCCCTAGTAGGGAGAGTGTGTTTTGTATTCTGCTTTTAACTGCCTTAATTATTTTGTCCAGTTCTACTGCTAGTCACATTTAGATGAGAAATGCATTAATAAAGCCATGTCAGGACTTTCTGTCCTTAGGTCATCAGTTGTTTTTAAAGAGAACAGTGCTGGGAGTTTTGTTTAGGAACAAGGGATTTTTTTTTATTTTTATTTTGGTGATTTTGCCTTTCAATGTCTAGATCATTTGAATAAATTGCCTTCTGTTTGTTTAGTGCTTTTTTTTTTTTTTAATAATTTCATGAAACGTAGAAATGTAAGTGTAGATCGTGGTCACTAACGAGCAAAACAGAAGTGACAGGAAGTTCTCCCAATACGAAGACAACATGAAAGAGAAACCTTGACCGACTCGGGCTGATGGTGAGATTATAAACTCTTCCCGGGGGTAAAAGAGAAAATTTCAAATGTGTTCGCAGGATATTTATTATGAACAGAGTCCTGAGATGGTCACAGGACCGCCTTTATGGTTGCAGTAGCATTTCTTTTGTATACATTTACAGTATCTATGTGAGATTATTCACTGAAGTCAGGGTGAGACTTGTCTTCTACATCAACCGTATTATGTTTTATCAAAGCTCCAGATAGCCTGTCTGAAATTCTTTTGTGCGCATGTTTAGTGTAACGACATAGTTGTATGAGTATTAGTCATCTCCTAACTCACCCTTTTGTTGGCTTCTTTTGTCGAAATCTTTTTCGAGACTTTTGTTTTGTGTGTTTTATTGTTTAAGTGTGGACCTCTCAACGTAATCAGCACTTAACACTTTCCTGGCATCCTGAAATGCCTATTGTGTTGCTGTCATTCAGCTCTCTTTCATCTCTGCCAAACTGCCCTTCATTCCTTTGCAGCTGAGCAGGGTGCGTAACTGGAAGTTTGACTTTTTGTTTTGACGTGCAGTGAAATCATCATTTGCATAAATGTACTGAGCACTTTTACCTTGCACTAGAGTACAAGTATTCTTGATTCAGTAACACCTGTAAATTGTAGTGATTAGGGCTTTAGATGTACTGGGGAACTGCTGGATTATAAGCCAGGCTGTAGAGAAAAGAGAGCTGACGTCTCACCAAGAGAATTCCTTATCTTCTCTGTACAGACGCATCTTCAGTTCACTTTAGTCTCAGGGATTGCGACATGCGCACACGCACACGCGCGCGCCTACAGAGCGGGGTCCTGTCTCTGCCCGTCTTACAGATTTTACAGCAGAAATTACCATTTTGAGAGCATCTCTGTGATTTTTGTTTGCCTTTGTGTAGGTGATTATGCAAAAGGCGTTCCTTGACATAGCCTACATTTAAACACACATTTGTTTGAATTAATCTCTTAACATCGTGGTTTGGAGAATATTACTGGTTACACAATTCATGCTAACTAGATCCAGTTCCAGCTAATGCGGCTCCCTTATGGCTAATGGGCCGATATGGAATGTGAAAGCGAATACTAACTTCCCAGACGGAGAAACATCCAGTGACCGGTTTACAGTAAATATTTTGAATTGCGTCCACGTCATCTGTGTAGTGTTTTGAAGGAACCAACCAGTTTTTGTCCTGTAAATAGAGGATTGTGAAAGGTATATTTGTATTGGGGAATTGATTGCTCATGTAGAATATCCTGTGCATTTCTGTTTAATGGTTGAAGTTGAAGAATACACAACCTTCTCATTTCTTTCAGTCCAGCTTTTCACTTCCATCTTTTGTGTGTCGATTTGTTCTCTATTTTTGCCGTTTGTCATGATTTGCATTATACTCATCCTTGTCTTTTCTTTTCTCTTTCCTTCCTTCTTGTTAACTTTTTTCTCTTTGCTTACAGGATCTGTCATGTATGGATGAACTTTCCAACACATCTCTGTTTTCCTCTACCCCTGACTCTCTGTCTGAGTATGCTGACCCTGCTGGCTTTGGCATCGATAGCCTGTCCCACATCCCCAGCGATGGCTCCGCCTCAACACCAGCGTACTGGGACACACCTGGACACAGCCAGAGACAGGTGAGCATTCACACACACCTGCTGTGTCATCTGCATTTTAGGACACATCTGGGAAAAAGTGCTTTGTCTACTATACATTCTGTTATCCTCTGTGGTCTTTCTATCTCTCTCTCACACGCACACACACGCACACTCACACCGATAGGCATTAATTAGGGAAAACAACTGCAATTAGCATTAGATGTTAGCGTTATGGAGATTAACAGGTTTTGTAATTATAGTTTAATTGTTTCTGTAATTGTACAGAGTTCGTAGCCAATCGCACTACTATTCTGACACATGAAGGTGTGCAGTTTATCTCGCAGTGATTCTAGCGAGAAGAATCAGAAGCATGCATTCTCTGCCTTTCGCTGAAATTAATACACACACGCATTAATTTCAACCTCCGATCCATTACATCTAAAATTAAAGTCAGGCCTCGTCCGACACCTCAAAAGCTCTCATGTCAATCGAGTATGAGACTGGTCATAACTAAATATCCACACTTCCACCTCAAGTGCCAACTCATCACGTTGTCTTCGTCATCATTAAGTTTGTGTGTGTTTGTGTTTTCCATGTTATCCATTTCCCATCAGTTGACCAGGTTTCCAGGTTTACAAAATCTGGACGAAATCAATGCCATCTTGAACAACCAACCATTAGCAGGATATAAGGTAGCTTAGAGATTGTCATTTCATTTAATTATGTCTTTGATTAGGAGGGATTTTAATGCCAGATTACAAGAGATCAATATCTTTCTTCTCTTACTATGATGTTGCTTGTCCCCCCCCCTCTCTCTTCTGGACTTTGTCTAGCTCCCTGAAATCGGTCTGATTCCTCCAGAGGAGGAAGAGGACGCAGATGATGAAGAGACGGAAGAACTCGGTCACGTAGACACCTATGCTGAATACAAGCCATCCAAATGTATGAACACACTTTAACCTTGTAAAGCTTAACGTAAGCTCAAACTCCCTGGTGTTCATACTGTGTTTTATTCCCAGTGTTGAGCTCTTACAACTTTTGTATGGTAGCAAATACAATCATATACAGTAAACGGATGAGAGCACTCATTGTTGAGTCAGAGCAAATACGCTTAACAGCAAAGCATACCTCGGAGATGTACATATTGTTTAGTTATATGCATATTTCTCCTGAAACATAAAGCTGTTCTATTCCTGTGCTGTCATTTATCTTAAATGTTATATCCTGATTGTCATCTGGGCTTTTTCCTGTACTTGTGCAGCTACTATAGGAATATCTCATCCGGACATTGTGGTAGAGACCAGCACTCTCTCCAGCGTCCCTCCCCCAGACATCACCTACACACTCTCCATCCCAGAGAACACTATCCGGACCGGCATGCTCTCTGCCCTGCAGCTCGAAGCCATCATCTATGCCTGCCAGGTACACTGATCAGCCACGCTCAGATTAGTTTGCAGCAAGACTAATGAGCTAAAGGAGCTTAGTTTACACAGATGGTTAGTCTTAAATATCCTTGTAATCTGATTAAATAAAAAAAAAAAGAATTCCGTGGTCTGCCTTTTTGGAGAATTTGCTTAGTTTCACCCAGACACACGCCTTCTTACATATTTATCTTACTCACTTTTTAAAATTTGTATTGATTGCATATTAGCCTACACAGCTACTTGATAACTCGCCTGCTTACATAATTATCTACTAGTATTCAATCCTACTAGTCTAGGATTTTATCTTGTTAGATTACTAGGATGAAAATAGGCATTGAGACTAGTGAGTAAAGAGGTAATGAAGCTATCACACTGCCTACTTAAATATTAGGGATGACAAGTTTAATACCCAAATTGTATTGTTTAACTGATACAATTAGACATTCATGTGAGTTAAAACCAGCGTGGAGGAACAAAAAAAAGAAGCCACTTATTCTGTATGACAAGAGAACTCTTGTCAGCTGACTACGGCTCACGGAGTGTCTAGAAAAGATTATGAAAATATAAGGTGCTCACACTGTATGACACATCACAACATACGTGTGCACACAGCACAACTGTAGAACATTAAATGCAGTGATGCCACAAGTCATCTAATTCTGAAATGACGACAAACAGACAGCTTGCGCCAACCATCTTGAAATGGGCTTCTGTCATTTTGCACTTGCACTCGATTCTCAGTTCATCAGAAAATTCCTTTTATAAGTAAGCTTGTGTTCCAGAAAACATTGGGACTTTCCCATGCATTAATTACGGTTTTGTTTTCTTGGCCTATCAGCAACATGAGGTTATCCTGCAGAACGGCCAGAGGGCGGGTTTTCTGATTGGGGACGGAGCCGGTGTGGGGAAGGGTCGCACCATTGCTGGCATCATACTGGAGAACTACTTAAGAGGAAGGAAGCGAGCCCTGTGGTAAGGCATTCATTTTCAATGATCTAGGATCCAGTTCCAAAGAGAGTAACACTTCCCTTGGCCGTTTTCACCAGAAAGCCATTATATTTACTTCTCTGCAATTATTAGAAATATTTTTGGTGGAATAAATCAATTGTAGTGCTCAGGCTATTAAATTTAAAATCAGCTCTGTCCCTAAATTTGTTTTTCGTTGTTTTCATTTCAGGTTCAGTGTGTCTAATGATCTGAAGTATGACGCAGAAAGAGACCTCAAGGACATAGATGCCACAAATATTCCTGTTTTTGCTTTAAATAAGGTACACTTCCATTCTTATTACATAAGGTACTTACCTACCTAATTCTCTTTTGCTATGCTACAGCGTGTAATGACCTACTTCTATAAATAAAGAATTGTACTACGAATGCCCCAGTACCCTTTGAAAGTCTCTGATGTAACTTGTTAACTTGTTTTTTGTCAGATTAAGTATGGAGACACAGCTACCTCAGAGGGCGTCCTGTTTGCCACATACTCTGCGCTGATAGGGGAGAGTCAGGCAGGGGGACAGCATCGCACCCGACTCAAACAGATCTTGGATTGGTGTAAACCTGGCTTTGATGGAGTCGTATCCTTTTTCTTTAGTGCTTCTGGGTAGTAATCCTAGAGTTGAAGTTAGAGATGGTAAAACAGCAATGTCAAAAAAAAAAAAAAACAACAACACAACACTGTTTTTAATGTATTATTTAACACAGGAAAAAGAAGGGAAAATAAAATAATCAGTGTAAAAATTTGATTTAGCTTCTGTCCTGCTCCTTGTTGCAGTTAGTAACAATGAATGAAACACTCATAGTAATTCATAAAATATGAGCTGATAGTACTAGATGAGTGTCATATGCTGTTGTGGTTAATGCAGAGTTTAACGTTTAAAGAAACTCGGGGCATGTTTTTTTTTTTGTTTTTGTTTTTTTTTCCCTTGACATCTAAACCCTCTCAGATTGTATTTGATGAATGCCATAAAGCCAAAAATGCGACATCCACGAAGATGGGCAAAGCTGTCCTGGACCTGCAGAACAAGCTTCCCCGGGCCAGGGTGGTGTATGCTAGTGCCACAGGTCTGTAGACGTAATCCTTTCTGTGGTTACACACACCCAGCATGGTGATGCATGTTAACCTTTAGTGCTAGTCAGAGCATAATTTAAAACATTATGATACTATGACCCAAACCATCCCTAATAATACTATAAGCGGTGTTTCCTAGTGCCAATGTGAGTGGCAGGGGACAGAGAGTAATCCCAGAGAGCATGGCCAATTTTGCTTCTGGTCACAGTGACTGTCACATCATCGGGATTTGAACTTGCTATTTCCCAATGGTGAGATGATGATGGATGATGGGGACTAATGCTTTTCTTTTGCTTTTCACTTGGGAGCAAATTTAGAGTTGTAATGCTCATTGATCAACGAACTTAATAATAAATGTTAATTAATCAACCAAAGGAAATGGTCAGATATTAAAAACTCCCCACCTTTCAGCAAAAGTCTGTTCTGAGATAAAAATAGGTCATAATAGGGCAATAGCATTTGTACAGATCTGAGGAGAAGATGCTTTTTGGGTGTCCGCAAGTGGAAAAGTACCCTTGCAAGGGAGCATTTCTGCTCAGCAAGCACACTGAACAGTATCCACAAGTAGATTGAAGCATCCAAGCGAAACCCGATTTTTTTGGACGTGGAGCAGAACTGCTTCCATAGCGAGGACGTTTTTCAGCTCGCGTTCGGTCCTGTGCACTCGTATCTTTAAAATATTTTATTATTTTTTTTTTATTTCAGTAA
This sequence comes from Notoglanidium macrostoma, assembly GCA_030068235.1. Lineage (NCBI taxonomy): Eukaryota > Metazoa > Chordata > Actinopteri > Siluriformes > Auchenoglanididae > Notoglanidium > Notoglanidium macrostoma. The sequence goes on from JAQQZR010000018.1 coordinate 12,942,153, forward strand.
ATGCATAATGTTTTCAAAGTGTTGCCATAATCAATCAGCCCTACCCCAGACATGCCGATAAAGAATCATTTTGTATCTGTGTGTTTTCTATATTTGATTATTATAGTGTAGACATTGACGTTAAACTGGCTTTAAAAGTTTGCTTTGAGCAGGTTTCTGACCTAAGTTTCTTCATCTTTTACACCTTACCATTTGCATCCCTGCATAATGGATTTTTTTTTTATTTGGATTGTTTAAAGAAGTTCTCACATGTCTCCCAAAACCACAAACACCGCATGAATATTTGTTATTCTTTACACATTAGCCGGGGGGAAATCCCTTAGCCACTTATGTTTATATGTGTCAGACGTGAAGCTAGTATTATGCATAAATAAACCAGATTCTAGTTTCAAGACTTGACTTCCTGTCCTGTCTCATCTTGCCTCTGTTACAGGAAAATAATACTTTATTGTATTTTTAATATAGGCACAGAAACTTCAAATCTCAAAAATTCCATATTTAACTATGCTTGTATAGTGCTGAAGCCCAGAATTGAGACTTTACTATCCTACATGGCCATTTCTTGATCTCTGCACTGCCTTGGTTCTGTTCTCTAGGTGCCTCTGAGCCAAAGAACATGATCTATATGAGCCGGTTGGGGATATGGGGAGAGGGAACACCCTTCAGGACATTTGAGGACTTCCTACATGCCATTGAAAAGAGGTTAGTCCTACTAACTTGTAATGTTTGAAAGTCAAGCTACCTGAAACATGTGTAGATATGTATGAAATAGTTACTGGGAGGAAGCTCCTTGCCAAAAAAAAAAATTAAATTACGTCTGTATGGCATGACAAATGAGGATCCACCTTTGTAATCTCTGCATCATCCAACAGTTATGCCTGCTTGCTGTTCACAGGGGTGTCGGTGCCATGGAGATAGTTGCCATGGATATGAAAGTCAGTGGCATGTACATAGCCCGGCAGCTCAGCTTTTCTGGCGTGTCGTTTCGGATTGAAGAAATCGCACTGGATGAAGATTTCAAGGTGGTCTACAACAAGGCAGCCCGACTGGTGAGAGGCTATAGGCTATCGCTGAGTGATGAACATGACTGTGCTGCAGAAGGAAAACGCTTGCACACAGTGGCCAATATTTGTGCACCTATCTCATACAAGCACTCCTTGGCCTGTTTCAGACATGGCTATTGTATATTGATGCAATTTGTAGATATGTACAATTACAGACTCTAGCCCATTTTCTGTCATGCATGATTTGCCAGGCATTTTCTACGCCGTCCATCAGCGAAACCATGTTATCACTGCTGGAACCGATAATTGAACGATTTTCTCAGCCCAGCTGACATAGTGGCATGATATGTGGCATCACATTGTAGTGAACTAGTTTCATGCATTTGAGAAGTAGATTGATTTACAAAAGCCTAAACCCAAGTAAAATTGGAGAATTTCTGTATTTGGTAAGTCAGAGCACCTGTCTGTAAGTTCGCTTCAGTACTGAGTGTTATTAAAACCTAAATAAATTAGCTAACTAACTAGGTCTGCTGTACTATATTTCGCACCCATCTTGTACTTACGTAAGACACTGTATAAATATTCTACGATGCGTTTCCAGACTTCATTTCTGTTTCCAGATAGAATTTCTCACTAACTGACTTGTAGCTGAATTATGCTCCAATTGCTATAACTGTACGTAAGCTAATGGTTACCTAAACATCTGTCTTTTTTTTTTTTTTTTTTTTTTTATAAGCGAATAATTTCAAGATGAGCTTTTATAAAGTTTTGTGTGTATTACTGTGTTTGAAATTGAGAAGCTCCTGCTTATGTGTGCAAAAATGACATATCCTTAATGTGTGAAGTGAACGTTCTGGGTTTAGGTTTAATGTAACCTCTGCTTTTCCCCAGTGGGCTGAAGCGCTGGAAGTGTTCACCAGGGCAGCAGATATACTGGGACTGGTCTCTCGCAAGTCCCTATGGGGCCAGTTTTGGTCCTCGCACCAGCGCTTCTTTAAATACCTCTGCATCGCCGCCAAAGTGCGCTGCCTGGTGGAGCTCGCGAAGTCTGAGATGAATCAGGGCAAGGTGAGACACTGTAACTGTGTACAGCAATCCTGAATGCTTTTTGAAATACTGGGTAGACTGAGCGTAGAGGTAAAGTGCGTGTTTACTCTGGGTGTGGATGGATGAGTTGATATGATTGACTTACCGAGGTGGAGCGGAGGGAGGATGTAGTGATTGAATTTGTTAGTTCCCTTCAGTTGAGGGTTCAATTCAGCTTTCATATGGTTGATTTGAAAACTCTGTCCTCTCTGTGTGTGTATGTGTGTGTGTGTGTGTGTGTGTGTGTGTAGTGCATTGTGATTGGGCTGCAGTCAACCGGTGAGGCACGCACTCGTGAGGTTCTGGATGAGAATGATGGACACCTAGACCGATTCGTCTCTGCAGCTGAGTGAGTGTCTGGGGAGCACCATCTGTAACTTAATCAAAGCTGCTTGTTCTTGTTCTTTCCTCCTGACCCTGGCTCTATCCTTGACTCTTCACTTGCATTTGATTGAGGGATTTGATAAGTTTGTGCATTACTCACGATCCAGGCTAGCGACTTTAAGAACAGAAGGTTTAAATCTCAGGTCTGACAGGAATTACGTTCTCAGTACTGAAATTACGTAACATGAGTTATTGTTCTCAGTACTGAAATTACAATTCATCGAATTCAGGAAACATACTTTTTCTGCATTTTATACAGATTAAGAGATCTTTCAAGGCATATGGCTAAACATAGACACAAATAAGTACCACACAAATAAAGAAACAAGCCACCTGAGTATGCAACCAAATAAATAACACGTACATAAAGTGAGCTTGTGTTTGAGATTTTCTGCAAGGAAACGTTTATTAAACACGTTTGTAAGGACTCTCCAGTGTCAGCAGTTGGTAGCAGTAAGAGGTAAAGTTTTCAGACACAGGAAAGTCTTCAGGGTGGAGGGCTTTGTGGTTTCTCTGTAACATAAAGCTGCTTTTTCCATCTTATTAACTTTGAGAGATAAAGAGAGCTGCTGGTGATGGAAAATCTGTTTATACCCATTATAACAGACGTGATAGGAGATAAAGGAGTCATACCATACACTTTTCAATTATTCCCTGAGATGCTTTTAGAAAGTTTGCAAGTTTTTTTTTTTAATTGAAAAAATCCCATGGTCCTTTTTAGCATGGTATGAATATCCCTATAGGATAAGACAGGCTGATTTTTGCGGCTGTGATTTGAAGCATTAAATATGTAATTAGCTTCGCTCTGATTGGCTGGCTAACATCGTTAAACAAGAGCTCTGTCATCCACACCATCGTCGCCAACGTGTGTGGAATTGTAGCAAGCTGTGAGAGGTAAGCAATGGTGCTTCTGCACCTACATTGCATCCTTGCGTCTATGGACCTGAGTCAGAAGAGGAAAATTAAGGTGCAGAATCCAAACCAGATTCAAGATGACTACGAAGCACAATCAAGATTACAGAGGCTGGTCACCTTGGAAACCTGCTGCAGATATGGTAACACCTGGTGCAACATTTACATCCTGTCCCCTGGTTTTCAAGGGCCAGAGAGAGAGCTCACTGGACGCTTTGGAAGAATATGCAGACTCAGGTTTTCTATTATATGCCCTGGAACAGCACACTTGCTTGTTCTCCCCAACGTCTCTATCTGTTCCTTCCAGGTGTCCTTTGGTCAGTAAGTAGGAGCAAAGGACACCTGGACTCTTAATTCAGGTTGCTTTGAGTGGTCATATATTTATGGGGGTGGCACCATAAAACCGAGAAGAGGTTCTATATAAGATTCTTGCACTTTTATAATTGGCCTGTTCTGTCCGCCTATCGTCTTTCCATGGCCATTGCAGACCGGGAAGGTTACAGTCCACTTTGAAAGGCCCAGTACGTCCCCAAGTCACATCAACCTATTTCAAAAACAGCAAGGAAATAAAGCTTAACATGACATTTCTCCTCTAAGTTTAACTGTTAACAGACAGAAAAGTATGATGTGTCATTGCTGTGATAATAGATGAATAAAACACTTTAGGACTCGCTTTAGAAAAATCAGTGTCAGGAAGGTAATGTATTGTTTTCCTGTAACAGCCCACTGCTGTGTTTTAAATAATGATTATAATTAGGAAGTGATTCATCTTGGCTCTTGGGGTTATACCCCATTATCTGTTTCAGTCCTTTTAAAGGGCTATTGAAGCCACAGTCAATCTAAAATTTTGTAAAATGAGTAACAATGAAAGAGATGGTGGTGTAAATGCTGACATTTTTAAATAGCTGTCTTGGCTTTCTGGTAGTTCAGCTGTCTGCTTCAGGAGCTCCGGTCCTACTGTTTTTCTGTTACTGTGACTCAGGGACAGAAGTTGGGATAAGCAGCAGAGAAATGTCAGCTGAACAAATACCGTTTTTGCTCAGAGAGTAACTGGCATGGAAATCAGCAGTTGTTTAAGATTTGCCCAGAAAGTCTGTTCAGTAGCATTTTTCAGCATGAACGCATTGTACAGAGCAGCTTAACTGGTCATTACAATGTCTTAGCAGAACTGCTGCAAAAGAAAAATTACCATTTGATAAGCATGGTACTCCATATAGTCAAAATGAGTCACCCTGCTATTTCACTATTTTGTTATGCCACATGATGGATAGCAGGACCGAGTCTACCTGAAGCCGGCAGCATGAGCACCAGATGACGAAACCATTGAAACATGGACCAAACTGTCTGCTGATAGAACAGACTTAGAAATTTTAACATTAGGTTAGATAAATGCTCACAGGCACAGTGTTATTGTAAGTTATTGTGTAAGTAAGTTATTTTGTTTATACAGTGAAGTGAACATGAAAAATGAGGAGGCGTGCTGGACTTGGGAATTGTAATATTTAATTTTCTGTAAAATCTTAGACTCATGTTATTTAGTGCCATTATTATGAACATGAATTTTCTATGTAAAAAAAATAGTAAATGGTTAAATATATTTATGGATATAATAGTTTAACTGTGTTGTGTTATTTGTATCTATTTGTTGCAATTACATACTAAGTCACTGTGCAAAAAATAACAGCCAATTAACATCACGTTGGATTGATCTGTTGACTATATGACAACATGATATCCATATCATGGGGATATTATAGGACATGTCTCTTATTTTATTATTGTACTATAATCTTTTTGCCTCATCACCCCTTGTGGTCTGAATATTATGCAGATTATTCAGTAGATAATGATCTCATGATAATACTTTACCACATCCTCTTTTTGTACTGGACTTATTTGGTTGTAAGCAGAGTGCGTGCGTATGTGTGTACAGGTCCAGACTGTGGTATTGAAGGTTATTGTAAATGAATAATGCTGAGAATGTTTGGATTGTGTGTCTCCAGGGGTGTGTTCCAGTCTCTGGTTCAGAAGCACTTTCCATTAGAGAAACCGAAGAGAGAAAAAACTGCTGGAAATAAAAGAAAACGTAAGTAACTTTGTCTCACGTCCAAGTTAATATTAATATTAAATAATAAGTAGTAATATTAAAGCCTTACAATATTAAGTATTTCAACATCTGTCTGTTTATTGCATCTAGTCATGTATGAAAAGGTTATAAGGCCTACATCTATTTGGGCTCTCGTAGGAAAACCAAGAGGTCGGCCACCCAAATTTTCAAAACACTGTGTAGAGGTAGAAGGCGTTATTAAGATCAGTGATGGTTCAGATTCAGACTCTGAGGACATGGAGAGTGACTCAAACTCGTCCCCTGATTCACTGCTAGACAATGATGACGTCATCTTCGTCAACCACATCGATGGACCTACTGGTAGGTTGCGGCTCTGTAGCTACTGTGAAATGGCGTTTCAGCCTTGTATAGAAAGAGAATTGTTCCAGCTGTTTCCCAGTAAGAGTTATGTCAGTTTCAGTTTGAGATTTTTTTGTTGTTGTTGTTGCATTTTAAACATAAACAGCTGCAAGCCATTTTGGGCCTAAACTACTCCGGTTTAAAGCATACAATGTGTAAAATGACTTCATTTATAGGCATGTAAATCTTACTGATACTGGAGTGCGTGCAATAAATCACCCTGTGTTTCAGAGTGTCTACATTACAGCACCGGATGTACTTATTGAACCTGAGGTTAAATTTAAGTCTAGACTGTTAAATCACATGGGAGAGATTAGGCTCGTCCTGTTTCTCTTAGCCGAAACTGCTCTGAGAGACTCCAGGGGTAGGAATCTTTGACTGTTGTGACCTTGTGCAGGGGGCATCTGGCTGGACCTTATAAGGAAAGCTACCTTTTTACAAAAACAGCAATTTATTTTATTTATTTTTTTATTTAAAAAGCTAAATAAGACTAAAGGCTTTATTTTGGTTGGTGAGGTCAAGGTTAGGTTTAGGCATAGCATTAATTAGCTGAATTTGTCAATATGTCAGTGGAAGGTCCTTACAAGGATAGGATATGGAAAAGTGTATATGTGTGTCTGGAGTAATATAATAATAATAATAATAATAATAATGGAGTAATTTTCTTATGCCCTCAGCAAAACTGGAGGAATTGAAGCAGGGGCTACTGGCTAAGATAGCAGAGCTGGGAAAGGAGCTTCCTCTTAACACACTGGATGAGCTAATTGATAAGTTCGGAGGGACAGAGAATGTGGCTGAGGTGAGGGTTTGTATGACCTCAAAACGAACAAATAATTTTCTGAAGTCTGTGTGAATGCCTGCTTACATTATAGTCGTGTGTGTAGATGACCGGTCGCAAGGGCCGAGTGGTGCGTAGGCTGCATGGAAGTGTACAGTATGAATCACGTGCTGAACAAGGATCCACCATTGACCACGTGAACATCAGAGAGAAGGAACTTTTCTTGGAGGGTAAAAAGGTAAAGATTCAGTTCATGCAAATGCTTCGTAATATCTTGCAGCCACATCCTGCTGGCAGGTGACAAATAAAAAAAAAAACCCAGCAAGTGTGAAAGCAGCCTTATATGTTTCCTCTCTCTCTTTCTCTTTCTCTCCCTCTCCCTCACCCCCCATCACACAAGCTGGTGGCGATCATCTCGGAGGCTGCAAGTTCAGGGATTTCTCTACAGGCAGATAAACGTGTGAAGAATAAAAGGAGAAGGGTGCACATGACGCTGGAGCTGCCGTGGAGTGCTGACCGTGCCATCCAGCAATTCGGTGTGTGTGGAGAAAACGCTGTAATGAGAAAAGTCTCCCATGGTGTTAAGACATTAGTTCTAGTTGAGGGTGCACACGATTGAATAAAACAGTGTGTGCTGTTAAGTAAAGTGTGTGTGTGTGCTCCAACAGGTCGCACTCATCGTTCTAACCAGGTAACAGCTCCAGAGTACATCTTCCTGATCTCAGAATTAGCGGGAGAGAGACGCTTTGCTTCCATCGTGGCCAAGCGCCTGGAGAGTTTGGTAATCATGCACCACAGTCATACCATTTCCCTGTGATCTGTTCATATCCATGCGCATGCAGGGTATTATGTCTGTGAGAAGAGTTCATGGATCTGTCTTTCTCATCAGGGGGCACTGACACATGGTGATAGACGAGCCACTGAGTCCAGAGATCTGAGCAAATACAACTTTGAAAACAAAGTAGGAGCATGCACACATGCTTCTGAAATATTTAATAAACATTAAAGTTTAAAAGGATACAGTATTGTTTTCCGTTTTCCAGCAAACACTGTTTATAGCATAATATAAAAATCCATCATCTAAATCTCAACTAGATACATTTTAGTAACAGATGTATTATAGTAGACATAAGTCAGCATATTTGCAGGCAGTTAAAAAAGTTAAGTTACATCTCTGTTCTCCACATGCTGTAATTGTAAACATAATTTAGCTAATGGCATAAGCAAAAATTTAACATCTAGGTCTTTAAGATTGTTGTTAAAATTGTCCTGAATATGGATAAATATTTTGTTTATATGTTTCTTTTTCTCCACAAAGTATGGCACAAAAGCATTGGATAGGATCACTAAAGCCATCCTGGGATACATTGAAAACAAAGTTCCACTACCAAAAGGCTATGCGGGGGGTGAAGGAAGATTCTTTGCAGGTTGTAATTCAAACTTTATAGTCTTCCATGTTCTATGTTATGCACATGTTTTCTCTGAATATTAGGTAGACTTTAGTGTAAGAACTGTTAATTAATTCCTACTAATTGTTCTTATACCCTGTGTGTGTGAGACAGATATGAAGAAAGGGATGATTGACGTGGGCATTTTCTGTAAGGAGCCACGCTTTGGGCTCAACACGGAGAAAGGTAAATATTTACACCCCTGTATGGACATTTATGACTTCCTGAGTTTTTCAACCTAATCTCAATCTAATGCATGTTTGGTATTACAACAAACATCTACCATTATTACAACATACAACAACCTTAATTCCATAATGTCTCTTTACTTAAAAAAAAAAAAAAATGTAAATGGAGAACTTGTTTACTTGAAATATGGGGAGTAGCTCTATTTCATCAATAAACCTTTAAAATATGTAATCTTTGAAGTATATACACTGTAATTAATCTACTGCTGTTACACTCTTCAATCACTGGAGCAATGCATTAAAAAAATAAATTCATTTGTTTTACTGAATTCTTCCCTAACTAGAATAGATTTGCATATTACATCAAAGCCTAGTCCACACTGACGCACGCAAATTTGAAAGCGCTTTTTTTTTTTTTCTTCTTCTTATACATTGTCTTCCCGGCTACATTACTCATCTTTTCAAATCCACTCTCTAAAACGGGGAAATCTGAAAATTGCTATGTGATCAGCAGAATTCCAAAATGGAGGAATTTATTGTGATGCTCCACTGTATTTCTCAGTGCATTCTAATGAGAATCCTTCATTGCTTCCTCGTTTAGAATATAAAATCCTCCTTGGAAGGGAGGTCTGTAGACGAGGGCATTAAACATTAAAGATGTCCGAGATTAATCCTTAATGAAGGTCCACATTGGAGTTTTCTTCTCAGCATTTGTATTTGCCCAGGATGATGCTGTCAGAAATTATTTGAAGGTCTGGTCAGTCCAGCTTAATCATGATAACATTTTTTTCCCCTCTTCCCCTATCCTAGACTGCACCATCACTAAATTCCTGAATCGGATTCTGGGCCTGGAGGTGCACCAGCAGAACTTTCTCTTCCAGTACTTCACCAACAACTTTGAATACTTGATTGAAAAAGACAAAAAGGAAGGCAAATACGACATGGGTATACTTGGTAAGCACTAATCCTACACAGTGGCTGTGTCTGTACGTTCATTCTGAATACAAATTCCAAATAGTTTGCTTTACACTGCGCTCCATGTATGCTTCATGTAGTCTAAATCAAATGCATATACATGTGAGGAGTGGCGTTTAATGACTCGAATCATCTATGCATCACATTTTAGTGTTTCCTAGATTACTGTGGGTTCAATCACATGGATTAGTCTGGCAAAACCACTGAACTGTGTGATACAGGAAAAACAAATGTCACTGGGGTTGGATAACACTGATTTAGAGCTGTAATTTATATCTGGTATTTGTGTGTGGTTTCCTTGATCTGTGTGTTCTCTGTGTGTTATTAGATCTGGCACCAGGTAACGATGAGATCCATGAAGAGAAGCAGGAAGTGTTCCTGACTACTGGGAACCCCCAAGAAGGCCAGGTCATCCTCTATAAGGTATTCGCTTCCTGTGTGCTTTTCGGTTGTTTTTTTGTTGTTGTTGTTTTTTTGAATTTCCTCTTAATTACCTAATGACAGAACTGGGGACTTTCTGTATTTAAAGGTTAGTCACTTAATGATGTTATTTCAAATTTCAAAACAAGTGATGCACAACATTCCTGTGTTGTATAGTGTAGTCTAATGTGTATGTCTACTCAAACTCCTTCATTGCAGTAAACAAAACCATACAACAAATAAAATAAATTAACGGAGGCTAGAAATGTTTCTAATTATAATTAGAAAGCAAATGTGCATTATTTCTCCTTTCCATTCGTTTTCCATGTAGCATGTGAATCATGTTTTAGTCTAGTGTGGAACATTTTTATCTTTTTCATTTTTATTAAAGACCAGACACAAGAATAGCTCAGCAAGCTGTAGAAATTACAACTGAAACTAAAATGAACTATGGAGTTATGGAGTGACCAAAAAGGTGTTAAATAAATGGTTTTCCTAAGTTCTAAATGAAAACTCCTTGCAATTTGACTTTAAAAGTGCAGTAAAAATATGATTCGGAAATAAATTTGCACTTTTTACATTACAACCATATGGTGGCATGAAGGTTTTTAAGACAATGAAATTTATGTATGGAATCTAACGTGTGCAGGATTTTTACTGGTAATGTATATGACTTGACATGCTTTTGTCATGCTGTTTTCAGATCAGTGTGGATCGGGGGATGCCGTGGGTTGAGGCCTGCAGTAAAGCAGAGACACTGACTGGGGAATATGAGGGTTTCTACCTTTCCCATAAGGTATTTAGAACCATTGCAGTAATAATTAATTTTATACTGATTATGCTTTCTTTATACCCGCTGGTGGCTTGTTCAGTTATGGTGGTCATTTTGTCTGTCTCCAGCTGCGAGGGAGCCAGCCGTGTGTGTTGTTGGCAGAGCAAGGGCGAGGTCGTAATCTCATTGTCTATAAGCCTAACATTGGCAGGCAGGCCCACCCTGAGAACCTGGAGAATCTGCTGCAGCGGTACCGCAAGGTCGGGAGTGAGCCAGAGGCACACCTTCATTCATTCCCTCATTTGGTCTTTACCTTCTTCAAAAGCATCTTAATGTTAAATACATGTAACAGTTGGAAAGATGGTCAAAATTGATGTTCTTGTATGTTCTTCATCATAGGAAGCACTGTAAACCATCCATCCATTATCTATACTGCTTAGTTGTTAAGGGAAGCCGAAGTCAATCCCAGCTGACTTCGGCGAGAGGCAGGGTACACCCTGGGCAGGTCGCTCCTCAATCACATGGCTAACACAGAGACAAATGACCATTTTCACTCATTCTCCCTTATGGGCAAATTAGAGTAGCCAATTAACCTAATCTGCCTGTCTTTGGGCTTTGGGTGGAAACTGGAGTGCCAGAAGAAAACCCATGCATGCACGAGGAGAACATTTAGCCTGTTAGCCAACAGGTTCAAACCGGAATTTCTTGCTATGAACCGACAGCGCTAGTCACTGCAGAACCATGCCCTGCTACCGCACTGTAAACCTAAAGTGTGAAATTCTTCATGAGCATTATTTACGACACTGTAAACCAGGAATGATCTGCCGATCAGCGTTGCACAGTGACACCTAGTGGATATCAGTGAATACCAAGTGGTCATTTCTGGTTTTTTTGTTGTACTGTAGGTGACACCAGAAGAGGCCAAAGATTGCTGGGAGAATCAGTTTGTTTTCTCCTTCCAGAAGTGCAGCCATGCCAACTGGTGAGTAGCAAAAGTGTTGATGTATGCATGTGTCTTCAGTATATAATCAGGTCTAAGCAGATGACAGGTTAGAATTGGTAGTAGGTGTTTGTGTGTGTCCCAGATTTTTTTTTTTTTTTAAATGACATATTTATGATATTTACACTACATCTTTTTTTCTTTAAATAAAAAACTCTTGTATATTAATATTCATTCGTTTTGTCAAGGAAATCATAGTTGAGTGAAAATATCATTGATGGTTAGGGAAATCTGCTGGATTCGTGGAAAACATAAGATAGGCACTTCCTTCTTATGTCAATTTTATGCAAATATGTGTGTGTGCGCATTAAATAGCACAGCAGGTTGGTTCTCTTGCAGCAACCTTCACAGCACAAGGATCTCTTGTTGTGCTTTTAAATGTTAGATTGCCTGTTGAAGAGCTCTAAGGCTGACCATAGTCACTTTAATCACATCAAGGTCAATTAATCACAAAACTGTTTAGCCAGGCACAGACTTCTTTTGTAATTAGTGATTTAATTTTTTATTTATTTTTTGGGAGTAATCTGTTGTATTGAGTTGTCATATGTATGTATAAGGATTGTGTGTACGTTTATAGGAAAGGTAAGTGTAAGCAGTTGGAGCAGGGTCAGGAGTGCTGGCTGGGCATGCGCCTGCGACAGTACCACATGCTGTGTGGAGCCTTGCTGAGAGTGTGGAAGCAAGTTGCAGACGTCGTCTCTGACATCACCAACTCCAGCATCCTGCAGATTGTGCGCCTCAAAACCAAGCAGAACAGCAAGCAAGTCGGTAAGATAATTTGCGCATACACGCATAAGACCGACACTGTTCATACTATACACACTTCCACCTTAGAAGTAATGGTATAAAATCTTTGTGTTCATTGGTCATTCAGTCAATCATGATTGTTTTATTATGCTTACATTATGCAATGTTATGTTAAATCTCTTTCAGGTATAAAGATACCAGAGAACTGTGTGGAGCGTGTGCGCAGTGAGCTCTCTCAGATGGACTCCGAGGTGAAGCGAGCTCGGCAGAGGAAGGAGCAGCAGGCGCAGGAGCAGCGCGCACAGGAGCAACGCGCACAGGAGCAACGCGCACAGGAACAGCGCATCCGCCAGGAGAAGCTCCAGGAGCTTCTCCTCTACAGCCGCAAGGCCTTCAGTCACCCTGCTATGCATCTACCTAGCCCTCCACCGTATCCAGGCACACGGCTCGGTCGGGTCGCCCTGCCGAAGAGCCAGGCTGTGGATGAAGTGCTGGACCTCACCCTCAGCCCCAGCCCGTCCCCTGAGCCCAAAACGACTCATGCAAATGGCGCACTGAGCCTGAACGGAGTAGCAGGGATGAACGGTGTCTATGGCATGCGGAGAGGTGCAGGGGAAGGAGGGCTGAAGTACCCTGAGACGTTTCACCTGGAAGATCTGATCTCACAGGAGCAACAGAGGGAGAGCCGACCGCCCTTACAGCACAACATGGCCCATAACCGCTTAGACACACTGCAAACCATCCACACCCTGAAGCAGCACACGGCGCTGAGCGTTCTACAGCAAAACCGGGCAAACCAAGGACATTTGCTCGCGCCCCAACAGAACTCTGGTCAATTCAGCACGCAGCTGCTGAGACACAATGGAAGCAAACCAGACATTAACACGCTAACCAACCAGAGCATACGTGTGCAGCAGTTTCAACAGCATGCAAACTCCTTGTCTCGGCCACCTCACTTGCTTCAGCCTATACAGCAGGATGCTCACCAACACTCATTGCTGCATACACGCACGCACAGTTTGCATACACATGTACGGGAAAACCAAATGCCAGTCAGCGAACCTGCTCCGCTTTCACTAAAACTGGGTCAGCAGTCTCAGCAGGGGTCACTCAGCGGTCAGTCTGTCACAGAAAATTCTGCCACTCCACAGGACGACTTCAGCTTCAACCTTGACCTGCTCGGTCAGTCTTCATACACGTTAGCCCCTCAGGCCCCTCCCTCTCCTTCATTTTCTTCTTCCTCCCCTGGGACGTCATCACACTTCTCCTCAGACCCCCAATCGTCTTCGCTCTCGGACTCCATCTCCCCTTCTTCTCTGTTCGCGCCTTCTTCCGAGCGACTGCCTCTTCCATTACCCAACGGCCACTGCAGCATGGATACCCAGGATGCCCACAAGGCCCTCGACCGGATGGCTCGCGGAGGTTCTGCAGATCGACGCCACTCCGTCATTCAGTTCAATCCTCTAGACTGGGACACCACCTAGTGTCCACTAACGCCTGCGAGCTCACATCACCACTGTACATGCACATGGCAGTACTGTCACTTTTCTTTACTGTGATCTCAGCATGTCTGGCTGAGGTATTTTGCAGTAGGTGTTCTTCAGTTTGTCCCTGCCCCCCTCCCCAGATCATCCATCCTCTGGCTGTAGTATAGTTCTTTACAAGTGTTTTCATCAACAGTGTTTCTTTCTTCACTGAAATTAAGGTCCAGTAATTAGGGATGCTTGACATTGGTAGTTTTATGGTTCCTGGTTTAGGTGAGGTTGTCTAACAATGATGTTATCAGAGTGGTTTTAATCGACATGCCTCACACGTTCGTTTTTCCAACTCCAAAAAAAGCCAAAACATTTTAAGAGCGGTACACTAGTTCTGTGAAAGTCGTATCTGAACACGGTTTAATCATCTCAAATCTGTTGCAAAGCATTAACTAACACATTTATCACTATAGCTCCTGTTGCTGCTTCTGAATGATGCAGATTTGATCGGATTTTTCCATATATGACGATTCTTCTTGTTGGGTTTTTTTTTCTTTTTTTTTTTTTCTTTCTTTCTTTTTTTTTTGTTACCGACCAAATTGAAGCGTCATCACTTAAATGCTGAGCAGTTCGGATTATTCAGAACCACTGCAGATGTCCTGGAAAACCCTCATCAGTGCAACTTTTAATGCTTTTGAAACATCAAATACATGATGTATATTTATTTATATGGTCCTTCGGGCTTTTGTCACACCTACTCCTGCTTCCTGATAAAAAATTTAATCAGACCTGGAAGAAAATGCCTTTAGCTCAGTCAGTGCCTTTGTATCATTAAGATGCAGTCAACAATGTTGTGTGTGTGTAGGCGCGTGTGCATGTGTGTATGTTCTCTAAAAGCAGATTAAATGCATATTATTTATTATTGAGATAATCTTGCTCCCTCTATGAAAATGTCTGCTCTGCGTCATCAGAGAGGCTCACTAACTTACAAATTTGTAATACTGCTGTTTTACATATTGACCCAGTAAAAAAATTTTTCCCATAATTCCATGGGCCTGAGCCTGAGTAGAGGGACGGACGGAACGGCTGGAAATATCTAGGGTATGAAAATAAAGCTAACAAACGTCATCCCTAGGTTAATGAAGTACTCTGTTTGCTTTACTGCTTGTTTTGTACTTTCTCAGGTATAGTGTAAACTTATTACTGTCCAGACCAATTATTATTTAACTAAGATATCTAAAGGACCTTTTGTTTTTTAACTTTGGGGGTTGGACACCAAATTATTTATTGGGCGACTCTGTTATCTTAAGAGCTTTTTTTTTTTTTTCTTCCCTGAACCAATTACATTATTAAAGACTCTCGACAGTTAAACTACTGGACCTCATGCTAACCTCGGTCTCCTTCCTGAGGAAGCAAAACATTTAGCAATAAAGATAAATTCGCCCCTTGAACAAGGAAAAAAAAAAAAAAAAGAGCCTACAGCTTGATTAGGATTCTTCTTAGGCTCTCGTTTCCTCTGACTATTTTCCAGATTATGAGAAAACCTATTATATTTGAAAAGGAAAAAAAAAAAGAAAAGATTACTAAGGATACGTTTCTTATGAGGTCAAGATATTCTTGTATAGGTGGAATGGAAGCAATTTATTGTCTTTGGTGTTGTTGTTCTTGATGTTTGTATTCTTGTTATAATGACTATAATTATTGTTATTTATATCCATGGGACATTTTAGTGGTGGATAGTCCTGATTATAATCTTGTTGAGTAGTTTAACACTTTTAAACGTCTTGTTCGGGTCTTCTCTTCCTTTCTTCGTGTATCCTCTCTTTACAAAAACATCACCGTTTATTTTTAACTCGCCACCAAATCTACTGCACTGCCTCGCACCCTGTCCAACGACGCCGTGTCATTTATGTCTCGTTCATCTTTTGCGTTAAGTGATTAATTAAAATGTGCAAACTCTTTCTATTGGGCTTTAGCCATTGATCCCAGTCTCACCAAAGTCTCCTGCTTGGTCTTGCGTAATCTCAGGAAAAGTTAGGGAATCTTTTTAAGCAGTGCATGGCAGTGGAACCACTGGGCTGCATTTCTGACTACTGTATTTCTTAGACTTGAGCTTTTCAATATTTCAAAAACAAACCAACGAAACAAATCGATCAGATTATGAAATGGCTTCTCGAAATCCCAGATGATTTGTAATCGCATCTAAAAAACGATTGGACAGTCAGTTTCTTCCCTTTTGTTTTTTGTTTTTTTTTTTTGTTGTTTTTCCATCACTGTCCTGTTTACTGTGCGTTATTGTAAATGGTTCCTCGACTATTTTCGACGTGTCTCTAGAGATTTTCGCCCACTGTGTAAGAGATGAGATTGCGCTGTTGTTGCTCTGAAACTCGTCCGATTTCTATACTCTTTCTCTACCCAAACTTTTATATCCTGTCTAAATCTCGAAACGAACACTTTCATAACAAAATACAAAACATTTATTAAAAGTGCTACTGATTGTACGTATTATTATTATTATTATTATTGTTGTTAGTTCCAGTTAAAATTTATTTTAAGCACTTTTACCTTGGGCTTCTCTATTTTATCTGAATATTTATGATTTTAGTCGGAAATGTAAATATTGTAAACAACTGTGCCTTTTGATTCATTCTGAAAGTTTTCTACAGCATAACAGAAGGAATATATTGTACTGCAATATTAATTTTGTTAACAAACAAAATAAAAGTTTAAAGAGTTTGTTGAAATCATGTCTCAACTACCGCATCTTTGGTTTTTTGTTCATGTGTCTGGGCTGCTGCATTAAAGGTAACTATAAAAGGATAACAGAAAGTGTCATTCCTTGATTTAAAAAAAAAAGGAAAAGAAAAAAAAAGAAAAATCTTGACATTCTGTCTGGGCTACATCATATTACTGTCATCATTTATTCCTTGTTTGAATATTAAATAGAAAAAAAAAAGATATGTACAAATGCGTATATAATCAACCAAGCTCTTCATGGTTTTGGTGTTTTATAGTATCTGCAGAAATTTGCATTTTTAGAGAAGGATATTAAGTAAAGCAAGACTTATCTGGATTGATCAGATTCCAAAAAAAATGCACCATATTGTTCATATCTGTACTTGTATAACAATCTTCATAATTTTTTCTCTTACTCACACTTTTCCCTACCTTCATACAGTCAGTACTGTTATTAATGTATCCTCTAAGCAACCCTAATGATTATAAGGCAAATGCCACTGAAGTACTATCAAATGCAAAAGTTTGCACACCCTTATGGCAAAATGAAGGTAATGAGTAAGGAATAACTCACGTGGCGGTGTGTTGGTGTAGGAAAACACTTAACATCGAGGTGATGTCATGCAGCCTGACGTGAAAAGGAGTCACCATGACCACCCCCAAGTTTAATTTCCTGAACACATAATAAGGTGTGTTTTTCCTCTTATTTGCCAACACTAACCAGGTATCATTTAATTACAAAATGTCAGTTAGTTTGCATTTTTCACTCTCACTTCCTCACCAACCTCTCTTCGTCCTCCCTCTGAAAATTAATAGGACCAAAAATGTAGTTTGTCATTTTACATTTTTTTTTTATTTTATTAAGAAACTACAAAGTTTTCCACCCTAAAAATGTTCTCGTGTCAGAAAACTGTTCCTCTAACCACTCCAGACTGCTGACACTGGAGACTCCTTCCAAAAAGGTGAAATAATCGTCTCCTTACCGAAACCTTCACCATATCAACACTTCGCAATCCGTTTATGTGGATTATCCGCCCTACACATCCCCGTGAACTAGTTATTACTATAAAAAAGACCAATTATTAGAATGAGGGCTTTAACGTAAACCTGTGATTTGAAAGACAGATATAGAAAATCAATCCACACCTTCTGACTAATCACAAGCCACAAGCCTACATGTGGTGTAAAGAACATGACATTTATACATTTAAGATTTTTAGGGTGTTAGTTCATTAATAACAAAAAGTAAGAGTGCATGCCGCCTTCTGAAATTGAGTATTTATAGCCATCAGGAGTTTTAGCATTAACACAGCATTATTTCATTTTTAACTTCTTGGTTATTTCTTGTAAATAATTTGTGAAAAGGTTTGTTCTTTTTTTCCACCCAGAATCCATCGGGGTGTAAACTTTTGCACTGAATTATATTGCTCCTGAAGCATTGAGAGCTGGATTTACACACTGGGGAGACAGAAACTGACTCTGGGTGTGTGTGTGTGTGTGTGAGAGAGAGAGAGAGAGAGAGAGAGAG
>JAQQZR010000018.1:12977286-13003798 GCA_030068235.1 Notoglanidium macrostoma
GTGTGTGTGTGGGTGTGTGTGTGTGTGTGTGTGTGTGTGTGTGTGTGTGTGTGTGTGTGTGTGTGTGTGTGTGTGCATGTTGAACACTATTTAATATGCAAGACTGATTATATTAACGTTTTTCAATTCAGACTTTTAAAAAGATGTCTTAATTTTCACAACATGCTGCATTTTATATTACTGATGCTCTCTCTCTTTATCTTTTCTCCTCTATCTCCCCCTCTCAGATGCCCATGCCCTTGCTATCAATCTATTCTCTGGCTTTGGAGCAGGACTTGGAGCAGAGTACGGGTGTGCAGCAGTCCATAAACAGTGTGCTCACACATTCCTTTCTACAGGTAACACTCACTAATATTTTTAACACACAAGTGCAATCCTGATCTTTGCCATTCAACACCTCTATAACTGAAAATAAAATAGCATGCAGACTGTAAATAATGCTAAAATTAATCACACACCGTGTTTCTGATTTTCTGCTCTGCCGCTAAACTACTTCAGCCTCTGATGCAGCGTAAGCAGGAACATGAGAAGAAGCGTCGAGACATTAAAGAGCAGTGGCAAAGGGCCAAGAGGAAACTGGTATGCATCCTCAATCGCACATATTCTCTTCCTGTTGGAATAATAAGCCTAAGAAGAGTTTATTCAGACATAAATACCTTTAATAATGCGTGTGTCTGGATAGCTTTATACAAGTACAGTGAAATTAGCTCTGCATCTCGCCGACACAGTCGTGTAAAAAAATGCAGTGTGTCATGTTAACATGTGCACACGTGCTTGTCGGTACACGTACAGGCAGATGCCGAGACCAACCTGCGTAAGGCGCGCCTGGGGTACCTGGCCCGCTGCGAGGAACACGAAAAGGCCCGGCACGTGACCAACAAGGTGGAAGAAGAGCACGGCGGAACAGGAAGTGGCTCCACCCACAAGACCCTGGACAGGAAGAGACGACATGAGGAGGAAGCTCGCAACAAGGTCAGTTCCTGTTCCAGACAGGAAATGACTCAACACCGCAGATTCACAACTTGAGGAACAAATTGTGACTTGTCTACACCTCATCTAATCAGAGTAGTTGGTGAAAGCTGCAGAAGTGTTGCAACAGTAAATCATGATGTGACGGCTTCACATGCAGCCAGCGGCTCCACCTACACGCGTAAAAAACCTGACTGCGTTATAAAGACACAGGCTTTGCGTTAGAGTCACATGTGGTGTGTGAGAGCGGATAGGAAGGGTAACGTTGACCCTGCAGAAGGCAAAATGAGACGTGCTCGCGATCAACTTGGTCCTTCCAGCATTGTGTGAAAAGCCAGAAAGCAGAATATTCAACAGCACACCTTTTAAACCTTTTAAACACTCAGCCTATTATCCAGGATTTTTTATTTTATTCAGTAACTGCTATAAATAATTCTGTAAATGCTGTAACACTGATTGGAAGAGTTACAT
Source organism: Notoglanidium macrostoma (assembly GCA_030068235.1). Classification (NCBI taxonomy): domain Eukaryota; kingdom Metazoa; phylum Chordata; class Actinopteri; order Siluriformes; family Auchenoglanididae; genus Notoglanidium; species Notoglanidium macrostoma. Next base: position 12,978,727 of record JAQQZR010000018.1, read on the forward strand.
CCAAGAGTGAGGATTGTTAGCCTAGACATGTCAGCGGGTGGAAGGATTTTATGTGGTTGCGCAAAAGGGTTACATAACACAAATAGTTTTAACCACAAGTTTTCATCAAGATTCAAGCCAGTAGTAGCAAGTCGGAGTATATAAGTATATTTCGTTTTTATCTGACTCTGTTCTGCTTAACGGCTTCTGAATCTGGACGGATCTCTTAAACAGGTCGAAAACAATACATGCATGATAAAATGCTGCTTTTTAAGATCAGTCACTTACATTGTAGCAGTTATAAACCGTTGTTCCTTCACCAGCCTCAATTTTTCTTTCTCTTGAAGCAAATAAGACAAAAAGACTCACATTTTCATGCACTTGAGAAACAAGAAACTCACAAAGCACCAAAACTTTAGACTCCTTCCATAAATGCTGAGTAAACATCTTATAAAAAAAACCCTTCACAATATCAACAATTACATTTGTTGTTGTTAAATATTAGTACACTGTTATCCTTTTATTTATTAATGATCATCTGCCATGCAATCAAGGAGGTGTTACTATAGAAACGATTGTTGTCGAAAATGAATCTGACCTTCTGACCACAGAATCTGCGCTGTGGCGTACATCTGTATATCATATTTCTCAGTATTTCTGTGTCTTTTCCAGGCAGAGGAGGCTGAGGCCACGTACCGCACTTGCATCGCTGATGCCACCACTCAGCAGCAGGAGCTGGAGGACGTCAAGGTGAACGTGCTGAAACAGATCCAGGACATCATCAGACAGAGTGACCAGATCCTGCGTGCTGTAAGTCTTCACCCTGCACATGCACGCTTCCTTTTAGGGCTTCCCACGCAAGAAGGCCCGACCAGCAAAGCAGCGGTATTAAGTAGTCGAGTAGTCGTTAGTAAGTATTTCTTCACAGGTAAGGAAGTGTCCGTTCCTTTTGGGAGAGTTTTCCACATTTCAGAGGACAGGCACTCGTTAAAGTCAGACACAGGTCACTTGTAATTATAAACCTGAACCTTGACGACAGGCAAATCCGATCTGAGCAAAAAAAATCGGAATTGAGTGATGAGGCTTGCAAAATACATCATACAGATACAGTTTAACAACATCATATTATGGTGTATATCTCACCAAAGGAAGAAAAAGTGTTATGTTTACACTCCTTCAGATACTAAAAATGTTGTAATTGCTCTATGAATCAACTGCACCAGGGATTCTGTGTGGTGTAGTTAAAGGAGGCGGGACACAAGCACATGAGCTCCGTGTGGTTTTCATTAAGGGCGATTCAAGTTTATCGTCAGAGTTCCGTCTTCAGGAGAAATGGCAACAAACTGGATTTGATCCATCATCGTAAGAGAGGAAAAACAAATAAAGGGTGAAATCCAGGCAAACTTGAAAGTACGAGAAATAAGCAGTAAGAAAGATAAGACACAGAGCAGGTAAATATATAAGGAGTAGTGTACAGTGAGCTGGTCATTGTTGTGAAATAAACCCTGAAAGGCTGATTCAGGACGCGGATGTGAAGCGGAGGCGCCTTGAATCACCCTGAAGCGGTTCAGTTCGCAGTAATGCACATTATCCAGCTTATTTACGTCTACTCAAAAATTTGATTACAAAATATTGATTTTAAACTTATTATATTGTGTCCCATAAAAAAATGGGACGCACTTTGTAGCGTTCTTAAAAATATTGTACTCGGCATAATAACTCACGTTAAACGGAACATTAAAATTTATATTAGAAAAATCTTCCATGGTGTTTTCTGGTGAAGTAAAAAAGAAAAAATTGCCACAGGGGTTTCGTGAATAAGCTGACGTTGTTCAATTGATTATTAAAGCAACGAAAGTTCTTTCTGCAGATTGATATGTTTGGACGTGGTCCTCCAGAGTCTATGATCAGGACTGCGTCCATAGCAACCGTCTGTTATACATAGCAGCGATCTGATATTGAGACGGAAGAATGCTGTAATTGACCAATCAGAATCAAGAATTCAATCAAGCTGAGTCGGGTAACACAGCTCACCACAGGAGCATGGCAATCCTTGACAATTTTAGAATTAAATATGAATAAAGATTTATCCTGGAGTAAGGTTAATTAATAATAAATACTGCATTTCGTATGTGAAGGATTATGTGGGTTAGTTTCCCACGCATTAAGCTCAAGCCTAGACTAAAATTGACTTTGAATGTTGAATCAGCACTGACTCTGTGATGTAGTACAAGACCAGGCTTGATCAGTGTCTGATAGACTGGCCCTCTATTAGTCAGATGAATCACTTGGTGTCTGGATGAGTCCAAGACGCTCTAATCGCAGGCCTCTGTTTTCTTTTCCGTCATCAGTGCACCATATCATATTACCAGATTCTGCACATGCAGACGGCGGCGCTGCCCGTGCACTACCAGACGCTGTGTGAGAGCTGTAAGCTGTACGATCCTGGACAGCAGTATGCCGCACACGTCAAAAACCTGCAGCTCGGCACGGAGCGCGTCACCGTGTTCCAGTTCGAGCCGTACTCCGCCTCAGGCGCACAGTGAGTTACTCCTTCATCAAAGAGTCCCTTATTACAGGGTGCTTCCGTGCTTCAACGTGCAAGGCGTGGCTGGCTGCGATGATGTTCGCCACCGTCATGTAGCACTTTTTTGGGGGGGGGGAGGTTTGTTAAGTCATGTTTTTTTGTATATGTATTATAGCTATGTACAGAGATGAATGACAGAATCGGGATAAATATGGATTAATATAAAGGGATAAATACGGCTTAATAAAAGATTCAGAGAGAAAAAAATTCCCACAAAAATGGAAGGTGGTTAAGTAATAAAACCCAACAGGGCGTACTGTTATAGGAAATGATCAACAAGGGGTGGTGCGATGCGTCCCGACATGAATCAGTTACTGTTACCACCCCGCAGTTAATTAATTTCCTTTAACAGCAAGTCACAACAATGACGAGTTCCATAAGCGCAACATTACAGCATCTGTAATACCGTGTTAATATTTTGCTCTGTTTAGTCATCCTGCTCGCACACGCCAAGATAGCATCACTGACGAGCAGCAGCCTGGTAACACAGAGGCCCCACGCGCCAACGAAGTGGCGGTGTCTGCAGAAGGGGGCGTGGTCAAGACCAGAAGAGGTCTTTTTTTTTTAAATCAATTAGTGCATTAAAAAAAGGATTGCAGTATGTCACAGAATTCACCTTGACGTTTCTTATGGTGTTTTGGATGTTTGTTTGTTTTGTTTTTTTGTTCTTTTTGCAGATCGAGCTCATCAGGCACATAAGTCCTGGCCCTCCATGCTGAGTGACACAGACAGTGTAGGAGGAGGAAGTCGACTGGGTTCTCCTACCACTAGCTCAGGTACCAGCCACAATACTAACCACACGCCCCGAATCCGGCACAGTTCACACCAGGGACACTTTAAATAGATAGAAGAGAATGCTACATAAGAGACATGCACAACATGCATAAGCTCTAAAGCAGTGTGTGCTTTTACAGGAGATGTCTCAAAGGCTCCAAGACCGGTGTCAGCTGGAACCTTGTCTTCCAACGAGGACATAGATGAGCAAGATGGCAATGTGGCATCTTTTGAACAAAGTAAGCGTCTACCGAGCTCATTAAATATAGATTTAAATTTGTGGGCGTATGTTTATAACGCACGCTGCTTCTTACATCGTGTTCTTCCGAAGGATGGAGCCACACTGTTTTAACAATTTGAATAATTAGACTAATTAAATAAAGAAATACTCTGGTTGGACATAATCTCTATAATATGTGTTAATATATTTTATCATATCATATAATTTGGAATTCGGGGGGAAAAATGCGGGAAATCCACATTTTAACACTGAAGTACAATGCTGAGTTTTTCACTCAAAAGTGTTCTACTTTTCCCCGTGAACAATGGGAAATCAGGCAATCGAGATGTGAATAATTGACAAGTAAGTGTTTCGAACTCTTTGATATTAACTGATCCTCTAGAAGCTCCTCCCTCTTAATGCTAGTAATCTCTCATCTCCTGTCCATTTTCCTGCTTCGTCTTTTTCTGAAAATGCAAAACGTTTTGTGTTCATGTGAAATAAAATCGATCAATATCAATAATAGACAAGTATATAGTCAACATGAGGTAACCGTATTTATTACGGATGCCTAATAAGAGAATCAGAAAGTTAATAGAAAATAACGGTTGACCCCAATGATACACTTCCATTATAAATGAGTTTAAACTCACTTGTAATGGCAGTTTATTGTCAATTGTTGAAATCTTTCAAAAGTTTAAAATACTTGCCTGTTTAACGCAAAATTCAAATCTACATTGTTGCTCTCTAACAAGAAAGGTCTTAGATGGACAAGAGAGAAGAGACAAGATGTGTTCTTGTATAGTTTTATCCGTTTACTTATTTGTTTTCCCAAACGTTTAGTGAAAGCCAGGCATTTCTGAGTCAGCTACAACGATAACACACAATCACAAATTCATCACACTACCCTGGAATAATATTATCATGCTAGAGAACTGGTAGATAAAGATTATATTGAAGAAAATGCCTGAGTATTCTGTTTCTGTTGGGATAACTGACATTTAGTATGGTTTGAATAAGCTGTAAAAGTACATGTCAATCATCACTGCTATTATTTAAAGTAATACATCATAAGGACGTATTAAAACCATCAGTTTGTTTCATGTCAGGTATGAATGGGATTGAGCCAGAGATTACGGTGTCCACTGGGCCATTTCGAAACGTGGGTCTGTCCAAAGCCGCCAAGACACATCGGCTACGGAAACTCCGTACTCCGTCCAAGTGCCGCGAGTGCGACAGCTACGTGTATTTTCAGGGAGCAGAGTGCGAGGAGGTGAGCTAAGATTAACCCAAGAACTGTACCTAAGCCTAAAACCTATTACTACCATGCATCATATAGCGCGCAAACATTAAATAAACTCCTAAACGGTGCATATCAGCAAATTCTGATGCGTATGTGTTTATTGGTGTGTTGTAGTGTTTTCTGGCCTGCCATAAGAAGTGTCTGGAGTCCCTGGCTATCCAGTGCGGCCACAAAAAGCTGCAGGGCCGGTTACAGCTGTTCGGCCGACACTTCTCCCAGGTGCTGCAGGGCGACTCGGAAGGAGTACCCTTCATCATCAAGAAGTGCATCCAGGAGATCGAGAGGAGAGCGCTCAGGATGAAGGTACAAGAAGAACTGGGTGCTCCATGTGGGTTGCTGAGCTGATGATACAAAAAAGTAAAACACTATAACCTAGAAATAAAAAACGAATGAAATAAAATATCAAGGTGTAAAGCTGGGCTATTAAGCTGTGAGGAGAAAATGTAACAAAACAGCAGGATATATACGTATGTGTATGTAGCGTTTAACCACTGATGCCTCGTTTGAGAAACCGTTCACAAACCTGCTTTGAATGTTGCAAGGTCACATGGGCAAATAAAAACAACGCTTGGCAGAGCACGAGTGCGTGAATGCATGTCTTCTTGCAGCAAGTACATTACCAAGAATATATTTGTCACTGATAAATAAGACTGCGTAAAATATACTTGTTATCCTCCCATCGTTTAATAGTGTTAATATCATTTTCTTGCTTCATGAAATTTGCGTAAGACATGAGTCACCCTAAGATCAAAATTGTCATGGAAAAATGATTTCCATTGTTGTATCCGATAAATAATAATATAGTAATGCTGTCATTTATAGTTTTTGCTCATAACAACACTTGGTGTGTGTCTGTGTGTGCGTGCGTGTCTGTGCATGCAACTGTAGGGAATATACCGCGTGAATGGAGTGAAGACACGTGTGGAGAAGCTGTGTCAGGCGTTCGAGAACGGCAAAGAGCTGGTGGAACTTTCTCAAGCGTCTCCACATGATATCAGCAACGTACTCAAACTCTACCTGCGACAGGTGTTTCATCCATCATTAAACATTTCAGCATCCCGATAACCCTTGAAGAGCTTTTTCTTTTTCTTTTTTTTTTTTTTTAAGTGTAGAATAGTAAGATGAGTAAGTATTAACATTATGCCAAGGGTCATGACCCCTGATCTATGACCCCATGTGCTCCACCAGCCTGTTTTTTTTTTTTTTTTTCTGCTTGAAGTTCAGTCGATATTAGAGAAATCAAAGCATGAAACAGGGCAGGGCTGGAGTGGAGAGAACTTGTGTCGACATGTGTCCAGAGTACGTGTCTACTCACAAGTGAACCACTTTTCATGTCAACCGGTACAGCGAAATCTGAAAGGTTTATGCAAATGAGTCAGTCTGGCGGGTTACATTTTGCCAATCATGTAAGAGTAGATGTCATCCGAGCAGGAAGACTTCAATTCACTCGTGAACGTCATACAAACAGGCTAGCACCACAGCAAGAAGGTCCTGGGTTCGATCGCCGGGTCCGTGCCCTTTCTCTGTGGAGTTTGCATGTTCTCCCTGTGCATGCGTGAGTTTTCTCCGGGTGCTCCGGTTTCCTCCCACAGTCCAAAGACATGCAGATTAGGTCAACTGGTTACTCTAAATTACCCATAGGTGTGAATGCGAGCGTGTGTGGTTGTTTGTCTGTGTTGGCCCTGTGGTGGACTGGCGACCTGCCCAGGGTGTACCCCGCCTCTCACCCCAAGATGCTGGGATTGGCTCCAGATTCCCCGCGACCCAGACGGATAAAGCGCTATAGATAATGGATGGATGGATGGATGGATATCATACAAACCTGATGAATCAAATATGACTACTAAATGTAAATCATTTGTGTTGCGTGAAATTCTTATGAAGCGAGATCGAGTTATTAGTGAATACAACAGACTCATTCGTGTCTGTACTTTTTTTTTGTCCTTGTCATTCCCTCTACAGCTGCCTGAGCCCATTATGCCGTTCCGGATGTATAACGAGCTAATGGGGCTGGCGAAGGAGAGTCTGAACACTGAGAGCCCAGACAGAGGAGACGGTGCGAAGGGCCCTGAGCTGCGTGATCAGGGCGAGCAGACCGACCCCAAGGTGCTCAACCTGGTAGAGAAGCTCCGAGAGCTGCTGAAAGACCTCCCACCAGGCAACACCGCCACACTGAAATACATAGTACTACACCTGCGCAGGTGAATGGAACAGAGTCAGGTGTATTAAATGAATCTTTAGCAGTGTATGATGGATATTAGACACTAGTGCATATTATACAAGAGACAATACATGCAGTATTGTGTTTATAGTATGCTCCGGTCTTCATATGCTACAATTTATAGTTATCTTTGTTTAAAATGACATATTTCAGCTTTCTCCACATAAGACAGGATACTCTGGGTATCCAAATTTATTACTTATTTAATTTTATACTGGGGCTACAAAGCAAACGTAACTAACAAGTAAAGGATTTTGTGGCTGTTAGTTTTGCGTTGTGTGTATATATAATCCCAAAAAACATTGTTTGACTTAATAATAGTATTTTGTACATAGGATATGTTCCTATAATATACATATTAAAATTCACTTGAATAACTAATATACTTCAGATAGTAAACAAGTCTTCGCTAATGGGTAATATTTGGGATAGATCTAATGTTTAGCAGAACTATTCATTCAATAATGACCATGTCTCTCTCTCTCTCTCTCTCTCTCTCTCTCTCTCTCTCTCTCTCTCTCTCTCTCTCAGAGTGGCTGAGTTAGAGGACGATAACAAGATGAGCTTCAGTAATCTGGGCATTGTGTTTGGCCCGACCCTGATGAGACCCAAACCCACAGGCGCCACCATTTCCCTCTCCTCCCTGGTGGACTATCCTCACCAAGCCCGCATCGTGGAGGCCCTCATCGTCTTCCAGGGTCACATCTTCACCCTTTCAGACTCCCGGCCCACATCCTCAGCCTCCCTGACCTTCACCATCCAGGGCCAGGTAAGAGCAGATGAAATGCACACAGAACTGAGTGTGTTGAACATGTACAGGGTGTGAGACAGTCAAAATCAGATGTCGTGCATCAGGATATTTCACATGAATACACATGAATGCATGAGCAGCTGAACAGTAGACTGCACTCAAAGTCAAGCAGGGATTCTGGCGTGTCTCACCTGGGCTGGGTTTTGACATAAACAATACAGGCAGCCTCCTAGCATGGCATCTAGGGGGGGCTATTTTACAGTTTGTCAAAAACACCTTGTCTAGTTAGGGTACTTGAGACTTGAAGGTCCTTGAAATATTGGTACCCCAGTGGTATCTCTATTGACAATAACTCTAAATGTCTGAACCATGAAATCTAGCATAAATGTTACGTTACTATTTAAATAGAGCTCATTACGTGAGTGTTGCTTTGTAGGAGAGTACTGATGGAGCTCAAGAGGTGGAGGAGGAGGAGCAGAGCACCTTGATCTCCGAGCAGGACTGTGGTGAGACACTAGCACAAATCAGCATTTATGATTCCTGTTAGCTTCCAACTCTGATTAGCGTTTTCCCATTCGTTTGACCTAATTGTGGAATCGTTTTCATCCAGTTAACTCTCTGGGGTCATCCGGTTCCCGCGAGCGCTCGCTGGACTCGGACTCCGAAGGGGAGGACATAGGGAAGGTGAGTAAACGGCGCATCCTGGTGAGCCAGGAGAGCGAGACCAGCACGGAGGATGACCAGCTAAGCCCCCGAGTGAGTCTGGACCTGAGCACAGTCGTCCCAGAGACCATCCCCGAGCAGCCCAGTAACACAGATGAGTTCAGAGGAGCAGACGCAGAAGAGCCGGTAGACCAGTAGAAAGCCGAAACATCAGTTCATCCTTTCGTTTCAGTCTGTAATACTATTACGGTAACCTTTTGCTTTGTTTTGTTTCCAATCAGCAAAAAAAAAAGTGTCAAGAATCGAGCTACTCTCTGATTACTCATAAAAGTCTAATGCACTGAAAAAGTATTTTAATATTCTAATAGCTCTGTGTGAGAGATGGTGGAAAGTACAGTATGGTTGTGTATATTATGGGGTTGTTTTATACTTATCCTTTTCTATTTGAATGTTTTTAGGCACATTTCTTCTAAAAAGAGTGAATGTAACAAAAATGAGCTGATAAAAGTGTTAGAAGGGTAGTGATGAGCAGTGCACTTATCTTGTGGAAAAACTCTGAGAACTTTTAAAGACTTGTTCGGCGTTTTTGCTACTCTTGGGGGGAAAAAATGAAACGTGATGAGCGTTAGGGACTGAATTCGTGCATACAACTACTGAGTTCAGTTCTGGAAAAGAGTGCCACTTTCCTACAACTGTAATGAGCACAATAATGTCCTTATAAAACATTTATAATCTTTATAAAGCCTTCAGCATTTTTACGAATACTCCAAAAGTACAGTTAACGAGCAGGAAGGCTGCGCGCAAAGGTGGACATGACCAAATATTCTATAACATAAAAGAAAGGTGATCCAGAAAAAAAAAAACAAAGCTTGTAAATAAAACTATTAAAATGTAAATGACGTAATCGGGGCTCGACTATCATTAGAGTCAGTTTTATGCATTGGCCACTAGGTGGTGGCATTATATGTTTTCAGGATGTCCATGACAAAGCGCAAAGTCGTCGGTCACGATGGATGGAAAACATACGGACGTTAAGAAAGCGTCGACACCGGAGACTTTTCCATAAATGTCTCTGAACGATTAGATGTTTTTCTTTGTTAAGAAAAAACTGCACGTTATTAAAAACCTGCGATTTGGATTACAGCAGTAATAGAAAAAATAATCAACGATCAAATTCTGACCAACAGCTCCGTGTGATGAAACGTATCAAATTTCTGCTTATTCTTAATTGGCTTCATATTTCACCATCTTTCTATCAAAGAATATTAATAATGCTCTAATGCGGGTATAAATGATAAAACATGATCCACGTTTATAATTAATCACTCCAATTTCTTTTTTTATTTACTTAACTGCTTATCACTTTTTTTTTATTATTATTATTCATTTGCATTTTGATCAACTCCGCTTTCACTTCAGTGATTTTTACCAAACCAGTTTTCCCTCTCGCGCGTCCCGAGAGATTAAACGTCTCCTAACAGCTGAAGGACAATGTCCCGGATTGTGGAACATCTTGGATGGTTGTAGTGAGATGTGTCGTGAGATTCCCAAAGAAAGTTAAATCACAGTTTAAAAGTTTCACCTTTACTACTGAGACCAGAACTACAGTGCTGTACAGATTGATATTAATCTTTCATTACTTAGGTTTTTGTACTAAATTATATTTGTTCTATGTTATTCACTGATTTTAATGTGTTCTTGAACATTTCATTTATCTCATTGACTTGAATATGGAAATAGCTGGGTATGTTAATAATAATAATAATAATAATAATAATAATAATGGTTTTGCTACAAAAGAAGAGGAAATAATCATGCTGTGGTTTGAACTGGAGAATGAATATGATTTATATACAGTATACTACTCATTTACTGCTGGTCAGTACGAAGTCATTTTTATCTAAATATTAAGTCTCGGATTTTCTCTTCATTACATATCCTGGTTTCCGTGTAAAAGGCACCGAGTGTTCTTCATTTCAGTAAGAAGTACCGAGTACTTAAACAGGTTGAGCTACTTTACAGAGAATGAGTGAGTAATATTTCTGCCGAGATTAAGACGAGTGTTCAACTTCTGTTTTTTTTTTTTTGGTTTTTTTTTGTGGATGTCGGACTTTTATTTTTTTTTTCGAGGTTCACTTTTTAAATCCATACTAGAAGACTTATTTTAGTGTTTGTTACTGTAGACTTTGTAGTAGAAAAATGATATATATGGATTATAGCTTTATACAACATATCTATAAAGGGAACGAACAAAACCACAGAAGTAATCTGTAGTGTGAATGAACATCACAGACCAGCCATATGATGAATCTTTATATGTTGTTATTTTCCATTAATAAATCTGAACTTTTGGTACTATGGAGAAAAAAAAAAAGAGAAATAAAAAGAAATCGACAAAAAGCTCAAGAGATTTTATTACAAAAAAAAAAAAAACATGTTTATTTCAGCAATTGTTATAACTACAATTTAGTTTTCAATAACATGAATATACAACTCTTCTGCTACAACTACAATGATGAAAAGTTCACACTGAGACTAAAAGGTCACCGAACGCGCCTCGTCACCTCCAGGTCGAAGAATAACATCCTAATGGACAGCCTGAAAGGATAAAACGCACTGAATAGCGTAATTCCTCCAGCACAGCGGCACAAAGCTGCCAGTCACAGTAACGTCAGGATAATGAACACTGTGTGCGAGTAAAGTCACGGTTTAACACCTCACCGCTTCAGCGTCACTGCACCAGTCTGTAGGTTATATAACGGCCTGCAGTCTCGCTCGGCCGGATGATCTTCACCACCTGCAATGATTCAATTTCATTTCTTATCATTAATAATAATTAATCTCAGCAGCAATAATAATACTCGGTGTCTAATTTGTACTTTTTTCCCCCCAATATTTTATTAACAACTATAGCTATGAATTATTTATTAGTAGTAGTATTAATCATAATTACACAATTATATATTAAATATAAGTATTATAATTCTTTACATATGATAATCATCTTTTGTAATTATGAACTCACTATTTTTCATAAATATAATTGATTTTTTATTGAATTATCAATCGTAAAAGAATACAATTATAAAAGTATTAATTATTTTCATCTTTTTTTAATTAAACTCTTTCGCTAATTTTGATATATATACTTGTGATTTTTACTGTATAAATTATATCACTGTTAAATGTTATTTAGTAGGATTGGTATTAATAATTACAAAAGAATAAAGTAAGCTATTTCTAATTGTATTAAATGACTTAATAATAATTTGAAATATAAATATAAATGAAGTAACAGCTTATTAATTATTATTAATCATGCTTTACCTGGCCTCTTTTCAGCCCGAAATATCGAGCCACGGGGTCTCCGGCCTGAATCCTGGGTAACTGACTCTCCTTCAGTTTACTTAGTAGAGTGAAAGAAAATCCTCTCACAGCTCAGAGCAAAACATGTCCGATTTATTTACTTAGATCTGCCCTTAAACTCTCACTAACCTGCAATTTATTTTTATTGTTGTAGCAACTACTTATGCAAAGCAGAGCAGAGTTCACTGGAAATGAATGTCGCCTGTCACTTCCTGGTATGACTTTTAAATAAAGAAAGAAAGTGTAAAAAAAAAATCCCTGTTTTGAACCGTCAGTGTTAGTAAGGATACTATCTCGCTAGCAGCTCCGTCACTTCTTCCTTCGTCATCACGATGTGCTCAGGGACCAGCTGCAAACACAAAACAGCGATGACCATCAGCAATAACGTTCCAGCCAAACCACAGAACATCCTCATCCTCTAATACGTTCGCTGTAGGTTCACCGTTCGAGAAGGACGCCTTTCTCACCTCGTGCTCCGTGATGTTGATGAGCAGCTCTTGCTGCAGAAACTGCTCCAGGATGTACTTCGGTGCCATGTCCACCAGCGACTGCAAAAATATTCAACGTGTCAGCTGTAAACACAGATGTGTCTCCCGTCACACAGCACTTACACGTGACGTGAATGTGTCCGCTAGGAACGTGAAAAACTAAATAAAACCAACGTCAGATTTAAGAATTATATCTGCAAAATCACGTCATTAAATCGGGTTGTGACGTTTCACCACGATGTTTGAATGGACACGCCTCTCAGCCTCGACCAATCGGTGCTGAGGTGAAGGCTGGCTGACGTGCAGCATCTTACATAAACACAATGAGACTCGTGAACCTCTGCGTGTCAAGCTTACCCATAATCCTATTCTCTGCATGACTATGACAATATACTACAGACTAGAACTATAAACCAGGTTGATGGAACCTGACACAGGAAATCAGTTCGATTTTATCATTTATAAATATGTGCAATATCCCAGTATTAATGTTCACACGTTATTACAGCACGTGATTCATTTTTCTGATATCAGAGCTACTCTTGCATCCTGTTAGGCCCAGAGAGTGGAATAAAAATGCCGCCACATCAGTAAACAGTGTGTGTGTGTGTCACCTGTTTCGCAGAAGGGGTCATGCCCATCTGGACCACAATAATAGCACGGGTGATGTTCTCCTCCTGCATGCGCTGGCAGTACATTTTGATGGTTTTAATTCCCACCTTGGGCTCCTCTGCAGGAAAAAAAAACACCCACAATGAAGCACAAGCTTGAGTATCAGTTTCACACGAACTTCCCAATGAATTCAAATGCAGTAAAAACATAATCAGCCACAATGTTTACTCGGTTTCCATTCCTCATTAGCCTCAAATCTCCAGCGCAAAACTAAACAAGCAAAACCTGCACATGAATTACATCTGACTACAAGACATCTGTAAGAACGTTTACAATCACATTGAAGTAGAAATCTCTCAGACTCCAGCTGTGCAATTTCCCAAACTGAAGTTTATATAAATACTTATTTTGAATTAAGATAGAATCTATATTTTTGTGTGTAAGGAGGATAAAAGGTGAATTACAGAAGCAGAGGCTGCCAATCCCTTAGTAAAGCCACTCTACAGTCACCTGGGAAGAAGACGAACATCTGGTCAGTGGGATCGTCGTTGTGAGCCACGAGCACCGTGAGATCGGTCCTCCGAGGACGGCCCTCGCTCGGCTTGTCCCCGAACTGACCTTTAAACTCGTCTAACGTCTGATCCAACTCATCCTGCGTCACCAAGTATCCCCGATCGTGGCAGAGCTGCAGGAAGTAAAGGAAAAAAATCCACTTCCAGTGACTTGCCTGTTAATCTTTATAACGAACATGTGAACTTCAATGGCGTCCAAGATTCATTTTGTAATGAAAGTTGATTTTTTTAAAAATCTAAATCTATTTTCATCTCTACTCTTCTTAAATGTACATTCTGCTTAAACGGATCAACTTCCAAAGCGTCACCTTTGGCCATCTCATAGATGTAAACCTAACCTGCTGTAACTCCGCTGCGCCATAAAGCAGCATTGCATTCTGGGACTCTGAGTCCAATGTTTGTACCGATGTCTCCACTATCACTACTTCTCATTAATACATCACTGGAACATAGTGAGTGACAAATGAAGCTCTTGCACTTTTGCTTTTAGGAGTGACACCTGACAGTTACTACTTATGCTTGTGATCATTTCAAATTTTCTCCTATTAAACCCCGTCATAACTCCACGTGTGACGTCAGAACAGCACTGACCAACAAAATCACTAAACACGTCACAAATATTTCAGTATAAAAATGTTTTCCTTTAACGGAGTTCTGATATGTTGTTGACTTACACTACAGAGGCTCATTCCTAAAGCACTCAGCGCTCACTATAAAGGGTATAAAGGAATAAATGATTAATGATAAATGAGTGCAATAATAAAGAATTTGGGATTCAGTAACGGGGAATTAAATAGGAGCCAAGGCTAAACACACACCAAATATTTTTGTTCCACAAATTTCATTGTGTGAAGTAGCGTTTGTTGAATCTGTTTGTTCACGTGATCTCAGATGCGATTTGCTCGCACTTGTGTGCTTCTTCTGTCTTTTGTGGTTCCTCGTTCTTCACTAATAGTAATGTTTGTGTACTACCATGGCTTAGATGATGATGTTGATGTGTGATCCACGGAATGAGCCCTCTGTATATAAAAACCAGACACCATGTGGTAGTGTGTAAACATCAGCGCATGCTAACAGAGAAAAGTCTCAAACCTGCATTATCGTCTTCCGGATTTTCCACAGGCGGTAAGTCTCCTCTTCATCATCCATAACGCTTTAAATAATTAACTATTATTATTACAAACGTCCTCTACCTCTTTAATATGAGTGTGTTTTACAGTAGTAGATAATTATCTAGGCTTTCAAACGAAACACACTATTGAAAAATCACTTCCGGTAAGTGACGTCACCGACATTAGGCCCCAAAATGGTGTCCAACTATTTGCCTGCATTTTACTAATAATTTTAACTAATATGAAATAACTTTATTATTATTTATTTTAAAATAATTTATTGTATCTAAGAGAATGTATCTATTGTGCGTTAATGTTCATCCTGTATGTTTTGTGTTACCATGTTGTAAAAAAATAAAACAATGTCCTTAATTATTTATTTTATTTATTGTTTTGTTTTTTTATCACAGGAACAGAAGAAATAGCCAGAATGTTCCAGTACTTTATTAATCAGTTGATTTATTAAAATTAACTTGTATATTTCACAACCGTAATTTTGTTAAATTTTATTACAGTTTAAAATGATGCGTTGCATCATGCATCCATCAATGACTTACAATTTTCTTCTTCGACATTTTTTGAAGTATAAGTATTATTATTATTATTATTATCATTATTATTATTATTATTATTGTTATTGTTATTGGTACTAGTAGTCTATTGATATTAGTGTAAATAAGTATTACTGGTAGTAGTATAAATAGTTAGTAGTAGTAGTACAAATAAGTAATAGTAGTAGTAGCAGTAGTAATACAAATAAGTAATAGTGGTATGAGTAGTAGTAGTAAACACAAGTAGTATTGATAGTGTAAATAAGTAATACTAGTAGTAGTATAAATAAGCAGTGGTAGTAGTACTAAAAATAAGTAATATTATTATTATTAGTAATAGTAGTAGTACAAATAAGTAATATTAGTAGTTGTAGGAGTACAATAAGTAATAGTGGAACGAGTAGTAGTAGTAAAAATAAGTACTATTGATAGTGTAAATAAGTAATACTAGTAGTAGTATAAATAGGCAGTAGTAGTAGTAGTAGTAGTACTAAAAATAAGTAATATTAGTAGCAGTAGTAGTAAAAGTAAGTACTATTAATAGTGTAAATAAGTAGTACTAGCAGTAAAAAGTAGTTAACGGTTCTTTCCGCGACAGAAGGCGTGGTTAGACGAATGTATGGGCGTGGTTTGACGAGTCGTGGGCGTGGTAACACAATAACACAATGTGGTTATTGCACCGAGTGCTGGTGTTTGTTGCGCTCGGAGGCAGAGGGTTGAGCAGAGCCATGGTAAGACTTCCACCTGCCGGTCATGTGCCTGTGTTTAATGCGTTTTTAATTCATTTAATTATTTATTCACGTGTGTAACAGTCGGAAAGGTTTTGTGTAATGTGTGTGTTAGAGAAGTGTGTGAGCGTCTGTGTGTGTCCATTAAACTGCTCAACTGCGGGAAGATGAGCACGAGCTGTTGGCTGTGCAGCTAGCTGGATTTAACCCTGCACTGTCAGCATAAACAAGCTGCCTCATAATTATACACTAAACCACATGTTAGTGTCCCGTCTGTGTTTGGTACATGACTGACAGCCGAGTTTAAAATGGCGGTTATGGCTGTTTGATTATTGCGACACCATAAGAGGGATTCATTAACCCGAGTTAGCCAGTTAGCTTAGCATTGTGGATTGGCTAGCTAGCGCTGGATTAGGTCACGGTATAAGGTTATAGGTGAAATAACAGAAACAGTGAGGTAGCTGCAGGTTGGTGGTCGACATTGGAAATTAGTTTGATTTTAAAAAAAAAAAAGTACACTTTTGTAAATGTAACTGTATAGTGTAATTATTTATATTTCACGAAGTGTAGAGTCTCAAGCACTGAACATAAACTAATAGACAGCTGTAGTGTTTATAACTGATCAGTGTATGAGGATAACAAGTAAATTTTTGCCTTTTCTATACCCTCATAGACGTTATATTTTAAGGTTTTTAAATCACGTGATTACACGAAGGCAGTGACGTTTGCAGTTGGTGTGCTGACGTCATTCTGCGCGCTGCTGGTTTTGAAATGCTTTACTTCTGTTTTGTGACTGTTATATGAGGCGCCATTCTGACTTTAAGGACCAATGTCATAATCAGGCCATCTTCTTTTAACACTAAAGCTCGCCTGCTCAAGCTTAGAGACGCTCAGGTCTGACACTGAGCACCGGTATGGAGCTGATACTGGACCGAGATCAGAACTGACCCATTTTCTAATCAGATTCACTGACCAGGGTGTTTTATGTCATGAATGTGTGTTCTGTTTGACAAGCATGACACATAATCATAAGACCTGCCATCATACCTGCGATGTTTAACAGAAGCTTGTTGCTATTTGGCAGGGTGTGTGTGGATGGGTGTGTGTGTGTTTGTGTAAAGTTTTCCCATTTGGTGTAGAAAGCTGCTCTGGTGTTTACTCTGAAGTGTAGCAGAGGGATTATTATTAACAGCGCCTGCATGCATCATGAACTTATCACAACAGCCACATTAAAGACCTTTGACTTGTCGTTATGTAAGGAATAAAACCCAACGCTACGTGCTGTTATCGGAGAATGATCCACAGTGGTGATATGAGGCCTGATGTGAAGCGGCGTTACTGTTACCACCCGGAAGCTGATTGTTTTCCGACAACACCACGAAGTGTTTATTTTCTCTTGTACCACAGTGGATTGCCAATGATTACAGTTTTTAAAATGTATTACTAAACACCAACGTCATGCTTTTTATCCATTTGTAGTTACCTTTAATGTTGACAACCACATCACATGGATAAGACCCTGTAATAAACAGTCGTTCCCTCACCAGTCTGTCTTTTGTTCTCACTGGGAGTTAATAAGACAAAAAAAACCTAGTAATTAACATTGATTGTAATTATCATTGTGGTGCAGTGTTTAGCACTGTCGCCTCATAGCAACAAGGATCTGGGTTCGAGCCTTGGGCCTTTCTGTGTGGAGTTTGTATGTTCTCCCTGTGCCTGCGTGGGTTTCCTCCAGGCACTCTGGTTTCCTCCAACAGCCCAAATTTATGCAGATTAGGTCAACTAGCTACTCTAAATTATCCAAAGGTGTTAGCTCAGTTAGTGTTATTTCAGTGTTAACTCTGCGATAGATTGGCGTCCTGCCAAGGTGTGCCTACAGCTCACCTGAAGTCAGCCGGGATTGGCTCCAGCTTCCTGATGAGCCTTAACGGATAAGTGGTATAAATAAATAATGGATGGACGTCAGTTCAGCTCATGACACTTGACTTCCGGCACTCTTTCTGGCTGTTTAATGCAGAAGGTTATGCAAATATGGTTTTGCATGAAATCTTCTCACCGCACCGCCTTCAGCAGTCATGGAATCTATGTTGGAGGGTTGCGTAAAGATGGTTTTGGATGACGGATGATCAGATCGAAACGTTTTAAACACGTCTTTTGGTGAATTTACACTCGCGTCAACCGGTTTCCTCTCTCGTTCTTCACAGGTGACCCGTTAACTGCTTTTCAAAGTTATAGGGTGCGGGTTAACTCGCATTTGTCTTTCATGTCCTTTGACCCTGATTGCCTTTCCCTGATTTATTGCAGTGTGCGCAGGCCAGTGACTGGAAGAGCGCCAAGAGCATTTACGAATTCTCTGCCAAAGACATAGATGGAAACGAGGTGTCTTTGGAGAAATACAGGTGAGGCTCGAGTCCCTTTTGTCCCATCAGTTGAATCTGTTCTGTGTTACATGTTTGTTTCTGTTTAAAAAGGTTTGAGGTCGAAGTCTTGGTCAAGTCGACGTGCATGTAATCAGTTTTAGGGATCGCAATAAATTTCGTCCTGCGATATATGATTTAAAGTACACATATTGAATCACTTAGGCAGGTGTTAATACAGCGATCCATTTCCAGTGGGAACCAAAACAACCTTCAGCTATTTATTTTGTTGCTGTTTATTTTTATAGTAGACAAAAGAGAAATTCTAAAGGCAAATAAAAGCTCCAGTGTTTTGCTAGGCTAAAAAGTGATTCCCAAGTAATGTAATAAAGTTATTACATTATATATACTTTATTACTACACTAGATAAGTGCAGTAATAAAGCCTAAGAGAAGTAAGCATTGTTGGGTGACTGTGTAGCTGGAGTCATTATCGTCTCATGAAAAGTTGCCAGGTTTTCAGCCGTGAGCCGTAGTGTTCTGTCCTCAAATCACACGCAAGAACATGTAGTATTGGATCATATTCCTTAAGGATAATCTTTTGCTCTCATTTGTTTAATTGGATTCTCCTTATCTACTTTAAGGACTTGCGTGATGATATTTTAGGTCATATTTATGCAGAAACGCAGAAAATACTGTAAAAAAAAAAAATGCAGGAAAAAAGGGTTCACAAACTTTCAAGCACCACTTGAAAGTATGTTGGAAACATTTTCCAGTGTGTCATCATATCATATTTTTCCCAATGTCCAGAGGCTTTGTATGCATCATCACGAACGTAGCCTCTAAATGAGGCAAGACCCCTGTAAACTACACTCAGCTTGCGGCCATGCACACCACGTACGCTGAGAAGGGTTTACGCATCCTGGGCTTCCCGTGTAACCAGTTCGGAAAGCAGGTACGCTTCACAGTACACTTTCTAAACGCTTAGAAATGACGTACTTCTGAATCGCAGAGGTAAACTGTGAATTGAAACTGTAAACTCATGAATGTCCAAGTAATAATAAAGAGCCATCAGGTTTTGTTTGTAATGTCCAGAAGGGTGTGAGGTCAAATCCCAGGATGGGTAATGAAAGCAAGAACTGTACATGCAGACATAGTCTTATGTCTTGAGAAGCTGGTTTAAGTTATACTGTAGTCCAAGTCGAGGCTTCAGTTCAACTTGAAGCTGTTAATACTGAGCTATAGTGACATCATAATCTCCTCAAATCTGATTGGTCAGATCACAGGTTTATATTAATGCTATCGTTAATGAATACAATATTACACGTTCCTATAGTAACCGCTCATTCACAACTCGGCTACTTGAAAGACGTGTTCACAAGTATAATATTAAACAAGTTTAAACAAGAGGTAAGCGTTATTATGGTGACGCTTTCTGCAATGGGATGTTTATTTAACGTTTATGGAAGGAGTCTCCAGTGTCGGCTAGGCATGCAACGATTCATCCAATTCATGATTTGATTTTGTCACTTGTGTTTAGGAAAACTAAAAGAAAATTTTATTACCAAACCATGCGACACTTATTCTCTTATTCTCTTATTCTTTATCAGCTTAAATATTCCTTTTGTTAAATAATAATAATAAAAAAAAAAAACTTTTCATTTTCTTTACAACACACCATTAATTATTTACAAACATTGGAGTAAAATATAATAGCCTATCAGCTAAAATATTCTTTTAATTAAAAAAGGGGAAAAAAGTTAACAAACGTTTTCTTAATCATTAAAAAAGCTTACACATAAAACATTTGCTTCTCGTTTCTTAAGCTTGCAGCAGTCTGTAAACAGATCTGTTTGTAAAGTTAAGCGCACAACAGCTCTTTATCTGTATTTTGTGTGTTTTTGCAGTATTAGAGCTGTGATACTTCCGCGATGGTGATGTCACCAGTATTCCCACTATTGTATGTTATGCCCTCTGCTGTCTAAAAACGGTTCATTTTTAAATTTCTGTTTATCCGAATCGTCATAAATTTGTATGTGCGCCTTTGCATCAGCGCTTTGTGACGGTCGGTACATTTTCCGTCTTCTTCAGTAGAGTAACTTTGCGCATTCCAGTTTCGCAGTGCCAAGAAAAGCTGTGTTTTATTGTCTTATTAACATCAAGACACAAGCATGAGGCTTCTTTTCTCATGGACATTCCACAACATTGAAATGTAACAATAAATGGATAAAAAACTTTGACGTGTCATATTACTATATTGTAAAAAGTTAACTGTAATTGCTGTATAAGAGCAATAAGACACTTTGTGACATTAGCAAAAATGAGCAACTTGGCTTCACATGGTGCGACATCACACCATCACATCGTTGATTATTTTCCTATAGCAGCATGCATGTTTATGCTGTCGTGTTTTATTCCTTAATAATCCCGTCTCAGTGCTTAGCCTCAACCGTATCAGTAAATCAGGTAGTATTTTCTAATGCATGCCAGAACACTGACTTCACATCAACAGTCGGTTGCCATCAACAACGGTGCCATCTCTTTCCATAGGAGCCTGGTACCGAAGCTGAGATTAAGGAGTTTGCGAAAGGTTACAATGCAGAATTTGACCTCTTCAGTAAAATAGACGTAAATGGAGACGACGCTCATCCTCTCTGGAAATGGATGAAGGATCAGCCGAATGGAAAAGGCACTCTGGGAAAGTGGGTTCCCTTTTTTTTTCTTTCTTTTTTCTTTTTTTTTTCCCTGAATTAACATGATTAGAATTATGTGGAATTTATCACTGAAATCTTAAACGTTAATGTTGCACGTTTAATTCTGAAATGAAGTGTGTGTGTGTGTGTGTTCTGTGGTTATTTTATTTATTTTTTATTATTTTTTTTTTTTTATTCCTTTTTCTACTTTGCTTTCTTAGCAACATCAAGTGGAATTTTACCAAGGTAAGTTTCTCTACAAGATCCTCAGATTGAATTCTTTATTTTTATTTAATTATAATCGAATGTGTATGCATCATTTGTATTAACTTTATTCCTTTTTTTTTGTCTTCCAGTTCCTCATTAACAGAGAGGGGCAGGTTTTGAAGCGATACGGACCAATGGATGATCCAAGTGTAAGTCCACAGATTATTATTACATTCATTTAGCATAGTTGGGTTCCCAAAAGCTTTACGTGAACCACCCCAAATTGACTTTATGCGTTTTCTGTGACCCCAAGCTTTCACCTTCCTCTGTTTTTTCACTCCAGATTTATAATATGGGACTACTGTACCATTTGAGCCCTTTATTATGTTAGTAACGTTCTTGCCTGGTTTATATTTGATGCGCGATTTTGCACGCATGTGGAAGCAGTGGAAATGTGAGCAGAATTATTATTCACACCCTCGCTGCGTTTCTTCCAGAAGATTTAAACGCGTCCTACACTAGATTGCACTCAAGATGCAAAACCTCCTTGTCCGTCAGGTTTGTGTGTCGCCTAGCGATTTTATAGCAACGTTTAACTCGCTGAAGAGCTCGGTCTCTTTTACAGTTTTCCGCTGTTGTCATGGATCCGTCTTTTCAGAATTAAATGATAACAGTAATAGGAAAACTGGCTAGTATTGAAGAACAGTTTAGAATTAACACGAAAATATGTAATGTGGGGAACAATAGCGGAGATGGATGGGAGACGGGGAAATTTGTCCTTTTTCAGAAAATAGGGATCGTTAAGAAACCTGAACTAGCATGTATTGATTTAAATGTGGCTTGTCCGGATGTGACTTCTAGTACCGTTTCAGAATATTACCACACAAAATCCCATCTTCGATATTTCTAATAATAATTGAGTGAAACAATAAAGGAGATTGTGAGTTTCCTTCGTTTGCTTTGGGAGCCCTTGATTTAGCACAGTCATTTTGCACAAAGTTATGTTTCTTTGCTTTGTTTAAGGTTTAAATATGTTCTTGATTTTTTTTTTTTTTGGTCACAGGTTGTTGAAAAGGATCTGCCAAAATACTTATAACCAGTGTATCTAATCTCAGCCTCTGCCCTCACTGACTCACTGACTCGCGTCTGCACTCCTGTAGCCTGCTGGGAATTTTCAGGTCTTTTCCCAAACTAATGACGGCCTCTCCATAAACCTGCCTGTAGGTAGGACTGGCCTGATGACCCTCTGGTGTGCAAAACCTCCTCTGGGAAGCCTGCATATACCCAGCTACTCCTGCAGAGTGAAGACTCCTTGAATCCAACCCTACACTGACTGATGATATTCACCATGTAACTGATGATAACTAATCATAATAAGTAATAAAGCATGAACAAATTTGCTATGGTGTGATTTGACATGGTTTTTTTCTTCTTCTTTGGTTTGCATTTTTCTTCTGGTTGAAGGCAGCTGATTATTAACCCTACAGGCACTTAGGATCAGGGAGAGTTAAAGAAGCTGTTTGTATTTTTAGTGCCCTCTGCTGTCCACAGACCTAACTGTTACTAAAATCCTGACAAGCCTTCCAAATACCTTCTGTTAAAGCAACGTGCATTATTGCCTTTAAAAGGAGAAGTGGCTAAGCAGCTCCGTTCTGAATGCGGTGCAGGGCTGATTTACGGCCCTGAAAAATAGCAGAAACAAAAACTAACATGATCTATTACACAGCAGTATACATTTTCCACCATGCAAATTCCACTTGTGCTAAGGTATTCTTTAAATTGATAAGATTATTACAGGTCTGGAAACACCTCTCAAAAATCACACACGCAACCTTTAAACGTATTTTGAAGGCTGCAGTTCAGTACAGTGCAGTTTGTGTAACTCACTAGGTGGCAGTGTTTCTCTCCTCTTACACACTTCTGAGGTGTTTTCCCCCATAGACCATCCGCACACTTTTTCACAATGTCTCTGTGAAACTGTCTCAGTGATCCTCTTTTTACTGCCTCTAAAGCATAAAACATAAACAACAAAAAAGCGGTTTTGGGTTTGTGTTCGTCTTTGCACTAAACTCAGCCTCGCGTGAAGATCCCTGTTGAGTGCGCGTGTTGCAGGCTGAAAATCGGAAGTTGACATTCAATTTCTTTTCATCGAAATCCACCTTTAGACTTTTTCCATTATAATTTCGTGACTGACGTCATTTGAAAGCTGATACTACGTACAGTGACGTCGCAGACCTGCCTGCCGCGCGCGACGTAGAGAGGCTTCATTTGTGGCTAGTTGATTCTTATAAACAAACCGATTTGGTGAATCGATTCGAATTAGGGTCGCTTGATTTGATTCAGTATTGTGCAGTAGTTATTAGTTTTACGGTTTCATAATGACAATTTGTGTACCTAACTGCCAATGTTTGTGGCTAAAAAAGAAGCAAAGAAGGCTTTTATGACTAAGGCTGTAATGTCAGACCGTCAGTTTTCTACAAACTAGTACTACTGCTAACCATACAATCCAGACACACAAGCGAATAGTAATCTTCCTTCACGCTTTCCGTTAGTTCATGTGAGTTGCGAATTGATTCGTTAAGAAAGGAATCGATTCGTTCAACGAATCACCCATCACTACAATCCGATGTGAGTTTCATCGTGGAGTGTGTGTGTGTGTTTAAACGGGAAAACCTCACACAGAGAGGTTTGTACACCAACATGTAGCTTTATAACAACACCACCGCAATGACTAGGCATCCGTTATCACCGTCTTCTTCACCGTAAATACACGACGCTTTTCGACCGTATCCGATGGAAGGAGCAGTGAGGGCGGCCGAGGCCGGAGGGAGCTCATCCTCAGCCGGGGCCGCTGTGGCGGAGGACACGGAGACCGTCATTGGAGTCGGATACGGGATAGAAGGTTTGTGAGGGCGTTTGGGAGTTTTTATTTATTTTAATTTTTATTTTTGTACCTTTACTTTCTTTCTTTCACGCTGTAAATGTTGAACATAACCGTTTCCCGTGCTGTCGCGAGACGAATTTGAAGCAGACCGTTAGCCGGTGGAGGAGGGAAAAAATGCTAAAATGCTAAAAATTGTGTGCGCGCGCGTGTTCTGGTGCATTCCACAAGATTTCACTAATGTCATGAAGGCGGAAGGACAAAATGTCTGAAATAACTATAGGAAGAAAAGAGTTAATGAACTGGCGCTGTTTTATTTTACACGGTTGCTGTTCCTCCTTTTCCAGTATGTTGTGTGTGTGTGTGTGTGTATATATGTGTTGACAGCTGTGAGCTTCACCCTGAGGCTTGTTGTAGTCCCACACGGCTGGGTGCTCTCTCTCAGGTCCACTGATTGCCTGCAGTTTTGGCCCATGCTGTGCTGCTGCAGACTCTGCACGCTTCTCCACTCTTCCCTCCTGCTGTGCATATCTGTGCTCATCTCATCAGACCTGCTTTATAGGCAGGACTTCCTGCACAGCTGTTTCTGATCATGCATACCAAGCAGCATGTCCTCATATTTATCCACCCCATGGGCGTCGCCACCATTATAGCTGAGGGGGACGTGTCCCCTTCACATTTCCTAATTATTCATTTTTACCCCCCCCCACATTTAACATAAAATATGAGTTCACCCAGCGCACACGCCACTGAATTTCCATTCCGGGTTTCCATGGTTACCTACAACAACAAACCACATGTAAGTGAAGTGAATCGTCAGTGTAGCCATAGACAGTAAAGGTGCAGGTTGCTTGATACTGGAGGAGGTAACGTCAGCCCCATTGCCATCACACAATGTCCAACTTTTGCTAAAACCTTATTCTTTTGTTACATGCCCTCAAAATTAACCCTAGGCCACGTTAAATTAATGTTCAACTAAACAATGAAATATTAGGAGTAGCCTAAGCT
>JAQQZR010000018.1:13012081-13030926 GCA_030068235.1 Notoglanidium macrostoma
CTCATGTTGACTGAGAGATGTTGAGGCCACGCCTCCATCATGTTGACTGAGAGATGTTGAGGCCACGCCTCCTCATGGTGACTCACAATAATCTATTTTTTTTCATTGTTCCTTTCAAAGCCACAAGCAAAACCTGTATGCTAATGAAAGAGGCTCAGCTTTCTAAATTGTCAGGCTCCTTGTCCTGATTGGTTGGATGTTGTTTTGTTTTTTTCTTCACTGGGACTGAGGTGTTGAGGCCACCACTTATGTACTGTAACTGACAGATGGATGTAGCTGGATGTAGTTTGTTTTGTTTTTTTCTTCTTGGTTACACATCCCGAGGTGCCATAATAACTGTTTTCATTCTAAGCAGATGTTTTATTGAAGCAGGCTTTGGTTTAGTTGCTGTTTGGTTTGCTTAATTTTCACACTGCTCATAATTCAACAATCCAAAAACCAACAGTGTGCATAGAAATCACCAAAATCACCTGAGCACTGAGAACACTGAGCCGGCGCTCAATAGATTACTAAATAATTATATAAATATTTAGTTTAAAACATTTCATGTTTAAAGGGTTTCTTTCCTCTTTACGTTTATCTGATCTAATCTTCAGAACACAGGCATATCTGAGGTGCTGCAGCTTGCATTTATAAAACACATGGCATACTTGATTCACTTCCTGCGCTTGAGTTCATTCAGAGTCAAATCACATTCTCACTGCAATAAAACCTCACTAGAGTTCACTTTGCTTCCTTGCTTCTCCCCACAGCGGTCTTTCTCTTTCATGCTGTCTGACAGGAGAGTTCGGATGGTGCTGCAGCACTGCAGAGCTCAGTGATTCAGTGAATCAGTGATTCAGTGACTCAGTGATTCAGTGCCTGCCTTGGAGTGAATCAGTGTTTCCACGCGTTGAAGCTGCAGCATATACATCTCTGATGGATGCTGTGGGCTCCATCAGCACACACACACACACACACACACACACATGCACGCACACACACAGTAGCAGACATTTTTACACTCCATCACAAAGCACACGATAGCTTTTTTCCTTTCTTCACTGTTGTGTGTCGTTTCCATTTTCGCTGCATCTCTTGAGCTTTGGTAGTTGGAAGCAAATGACCACAATGTGTTATGTGTCTGATGACAACCCAAGTGCCACCGTTTACACAATAATGTATCTCCTGTGAAATCTGTTGTTGATCTTTTAACATGTGTTCTGCGGGATAAAAGCCTTTTAATGATGGCCGGAGTGGACGAGTGCTCATTAAATATGAATAGCCTCGAGTGAAAAGGGCTTCATTACCAGCATAGTCACAGCAACAGCTAAAAATAACCATCTATATATAGTCCTCTTAAACATTTTTAGAAATGTTCTTGAAGGTTGTGTAGCAATAAACAATGAAAACGTAGAACTTAGGATGAAGAAGGCAGATGAAACTGATTTTTGTCTCCCGAGGAAACAGAAGCATTTCTCTTGCACTGAATCACATTTACACTCGAATTTCTCCCACACAAGGCGGAACGAACAGGAACGTGACTCCTCTGCGTCTCCTCCGTAACTCTGAGGGAGTGTCGGTGTCCTGATTGCTGAAACCCATAGTGTGTGTGCTGAAACACCACCACTTAAGCTTCGTCAGCACCAGGAGCAATACATCATTAGCGTGTTGCTGGAACGCCCCTCATTTCATCCTTCGAGTCTTGCTCAAGTCGCAAAGCGCTCTCACAGTTTCTCTGGTCTGATCTCAGCTGCTGGCTCTTTAAATGATCAATAAATGTTCCTCTGTGGAAAGGATCTACTCCAACAGTGTTTGTGATGTCTGCACTTTGTGCTCTTTTGTTATCCCAAGTCTTACAAACACTTAATAAAATGTTAGAAAATCCACATCAGTCTGGGTCGCTGGTGCTGTTTAAGCAGAACGCAGTGTTGTGCTGTATCATTCCTCAACCTGCACAGAGGTTTAGTTCCTCAGGGTTCGATCCTGAGGCTCAGGTTACTGTCTCTGCTGTGTTTCACATCATATCCCAGTTACCATCTGGGTTCCCTCCTGGTTCTCGGTTTCCTCTCACCTCCCAAGAACATTCCGGAAGGTGGACTGTCTATGCTAAATTTGTCCAGTGTGTGAACATGTGCGAGTGTGCGCGAGTGTGAAATACACATTGTACATTATATGATCACTTTTCAAAACTTCCCCTCAAACCATTGAAGAAATCTCTTATATTTTCTCTAACACAAATGATTTGTATAGTGGTCATAGTGTAATGTACGTGACACCCTTAAATAATATTTAAAATGAACGCAAATAAATTGCACTTAATTTTCTATACAAAGGAGACAAGTGGTTTAATGACCTGCTTGAGTAAGGCAATGGGTATATAAATAAAAAACACTTAGAAAAAAGATTAAGCCTAGTCAAGGCCAAAGATCTAGTAATACAGGATATAAGAATACATAAACACTGAAACAGTTGAGCAGTTTGCTGGACATATGAAGAAACGGACAGGGAAATGTTTGAAAGAAAACCAAATAAGCACTCTGTAGTGGTCTTATCGCAGTAAGAATATGATGGCGTTTGGAAAGCTGCACATGGAGGTGTGGACTTGGTAGACATTACAGGAACGACGAGTCTCTCCAGGGAGTATAGGGGTGCCAGTAATTTAGAAACTGGTGGTTTGAGAGAATGCGCTGACTGCTGTGTTTATCTCGCATGAAGAGAAGGTTAACACACGACACGCCGCTCCATTCCTAGAGCATCCATTATCTCTCTGTGTTTCTCTCCACTTTCTCTTTTTTCCTCACCTTCAAATCTGCATTCGCTTCCATGAGCGTTAATCTGCTGCCACTGATGTAAATATCAGCTCGTGTCTGCAGAGGACCTGTGTGTGTTTGGGAAATTTCACACACACGTGGTCATAATGTCCAGTACAACGCTTACAACAGCTGCAATACACCTCTGGGCTCTTTTGGGTTCACATGGAACCACTGTCCACATTTAAGTTAAGTAAATTCAATGAGCTATTTTTCAGTGTATTTGTCTCTGTCTGTGGATCTGTCTGTCTGTCTCTGTACCCCTGTCTGTCTTACTCTGTCAATTTTCTGTTTTAACTCTTGACAATTTCTGTCTGCCTCTCAGTCTGCCTTTCTCTCTCTGTATCTCTGTCTGTCTGCATGGTAGTCTATGTCTATTTGTCTGTCTGCCTTTCTGTCTGTGTCTGTATGCGTGTCTCTGTCTAACTGACTGCCAGTCTTTCAGTTTCTTTGACTTTCTGTCTGTCTCTCTACCTGTCTGTCTGTCTCTAAAATTTTAGCTTGTGTCATGAGGAGAACTGACAGAGGTCATTGGAGGAAGCCCTTTATATATATATATGTGTGTGTGTGTGTGTGTGTGTGTGTGTGTGTGTGCGTGTGGGCATGTTGCTCTAGAACAGTGGTGTGTGAAATGGCTTTTCTGTCATTAAAGACAAAGCTGACGTTGCAGTTCAGACTGAAAGAATAATATCTCGGATCACTAATTTAGAACGGTCACAGCTGGGCCTGAGGGGTCATGTGATACATGACATCATCGCATCATGTCACATGACCATTACAATTATTTGTAGTCACTGCAAATTAATTGTTGGTGGGAAAACAATCTGACGAGGAGAGAAGAGAATCCCAGGAGAAGGGAAATGGATCCCAGGATGAGGGGAAAGGATCCCAGGAGAAGGGAAATGGATCCCAGGAGAAGGGAAATGGATCCCAGGATGAGGGGAAAGGATCCCAGGAGAAGGGAAATGGATCCCAGGATGAGGGGAAAGGATCCCAGGAGAAGGGAAATGGAAATTCTCCTGATCCAGTGTGGAGTAAACGTACATATTTCAGCCTTGTGTAATATTGTAAAGCCCAACATTTAAATAACAACTATATTCCCTTTTATCTGAAAAGTGAGACACGTTTCCTTATCCACATTCCATTAAATAAACGCCTGCTTACAACAAAGCATGTTAAAGTATTTATTGTGCATCAGTGAAGCATGGCGTTGTTCTCTAAATTGCCAGAGCTAGCCTTTAAAAGGAAAAGTGCAAAAGTGTACTCTAATGCAGAACCCCAGAGTAACGCTCCATTAAGCCTGTATTCATATTGTTTAGCCACTTAATGTCCGCTCGAGTGCTTCACCATGACCACTTTGGTGTTAATGTGACGGCGAAGCATTTAAAGCCCGGTGCAGGGAGGAAATGTCACTGCGTTCTCAGGATGGTGTGTGAGACCAGTGACCGTGATCAGTTCAGAGTCCACTTTATACGATTGAATAATTATAAATGAATAATTGTGTATTCATATGCAAAAATATCCACATCTTATACTTTTCTGTGCATAAATAAGGAAAAATTCAATTGGCATATGATACCATTATGATTTTGCCTCCTCATGATCCAGAAAGAGAATGCGTGATTGTGTGCGGAGTTTGCTGTTCTAGGAAAATAACATCTAGGTAGTGTGATGCAACGAAAAGTTATTATTACCACACAGAAGTTGATTATTTTCCTATAACAGCATGTTCTGAAGTGGGTTATTTCTCTTCTACTACAGTGGTTTGGCAACAAGTACAACTTTTAATGCAGACGTTGTACTTTTTAACCATTTCTAGTTACGTCTAATCTGAAATATCCTCAAGACACTACTTTGTTAATAATAAATGTAAACTAGTTATGTTATAGCTGGCATAAACAGGCCTTCCCTCACTAGCCTCTTTTTTTTTTCCCTCTTGCTTGAAGTTAATGAGACAAATTACACAAGTTGCAGAAAACACAAAGTTCTAACCTGAAGACTTTCCCATGAGGTAAAACGTAGCGACCGTTACAAATCACTGGTGCTGGAGACTCCTTACAGAAAACTATTAAAAACTAATATAAAACTATAACAAAAAAATATTTTTAAATAATCAGTAAAGGTACCTCTTTACTCATTATGGAATATGTAACAAACAAATCCAGTCTTTGTCTAAGAAATGGTTGTACAATAATCAGCCTGTTTTCGAACGAATTGTTTGGTTGGAGGTGAAAAAAAGCGCAGACGGCGTGACCACACACTCTCCTGTTGAATTTCTCACCACACTCGGGCCTCACACACACACACGCTATCGTCGGTGAACTTAAACATGCTTGGTGTGTAATATTGGCTTAAGGTGTATTTTTGGTTCCCCTGTGGATCTCTGAGCTGCTGAACTCTAACAAATATCTCTCTGACCTACACACACACACACACACACACACACACACACACACACACACACACACACACACACACACACACACACACACACCATCATCATCATCTTTGCCCCTGTTCACCCCTGTCCCTGTCTCACACACACTGGATGCTCTGCATGTATTTATAGTAGCATATCGCTGTAGATGTGAACAGCTTTACTGGGCTGCTTTTCTTGCAAATGGGAGAATTACCCACAATGCAGTGGTTCTTGTGTCATTGAAATTGCCAATTATCCACACCTGCTGTCTCAGCACATCTCTCCAAACGCAGTGCAATCATTGGGAAATCCTCCAATCAGCACACCCTGTAGCTGTCACGACGTGGTTGGAGGATCAGGAGATCATTCGGATGTTTTGGGACAGTGTCACTGTTGCGTCATCGCTCCTAAGAATCGGACCGCTTGATCTCGCCGTTTTTAAAAAAACGGAGATTGATTTCACAGCAACCTGAGACCCGTGTAATTAAACGTTTTATCTGGTAGGATTAGCCAAGCTGATGTGTAACTGAGGATGACGATGCACTTAAAACACACAGAGATTGCCGTGTAAGCTGAAAATTAAAAGACGTGTCAGATAAATAAAATTCAGCCAGATTTTACGTCTCTGCACGCAGCATCACGCGCTGGGGTTGTGTAATGTGCTTTTGTCTCAGTCCTAGTCCTTTCTCGACTCTAGGGTTGATTACCTTAATGTGTTCACCTGTTCCGTGTCTTTTCCCGGATTCTGCGATTCCTTTGTTTTTTTTTTTTCCATCCTGTTGTTTTTGTTCAGCTGTACAATATCTTATCGTGCATTTCTATTATATTTTTCTAATATATTATAATTATATTTTTTTTATATTTGTAAAACAAGATCTGATTGCTTTGTTTTTCCATTCAAAACAAAACGTTTGCACTCGACTTTTCATCTGCATACATGGTAACTGAAAGGAAACGTCCTACAGGAATTACTCACATTCCACAAGACATTGTTAAAGTTTTCTTTCTTTTTCTTTTTATTATTCTTGTTTCCGGTAATCCTCCTGAGTAAAAAAATCAATAAAGTTGTAGCTCGTCAGAGAGGCTCTGACATCCGCCGATGCTGCTTGTCCAAAATCTGCCTTGCTGTACACGAGCAAATGTTCGGAAGTTTGATTTAATGCAAATGAGCGTGGCGTGCAAGAGGCCGAGCCGTGATTAACATTTCAGCCCCTAACATCTAACCTCCTATACGTGATCTAGACAGTCAGTGTCTCTGTCCTTTCAGAGTAATCCTCAGTTTCATAGACACAGGAGGTCTGGCAGCTGCTCCACTCCAGGAGGATTAGGGTCAGGATAAAAGAACACCCAAACCCAGGCAGGTACAGAAGAGAACCGTATCTACACTCTATCACCAGATCCAGATCGGATATGCTAGTCAACACAGAGACTGAGAAAGTAAAGGTCTTCTTATGAATGATATTTGACCTCGTATTGACTCGTCTGCCCAAAACATGAAAGAGACCTGCATTAAAAAAAGCATTCAAACAGTTTGAATAAGAATAAAGATTAAGATAATGTGGTGCAGGAATGTCATTATGCAAGTAACCTTGTGTTTGCCAATACATTTCTCTCGACTTATACAGTTTTATTCAAGATTAGCTCAGATAATTGCGAGTATCTGGTTATGTAATAATTGTGACTAGGGATGGGTGATAAGACATAATTCCATGTTGCCATAATTCCTTATGATGTTCCCTGATACACAAAATGCTTTCTATTCTATGATTCTTTTATTTAAACGTGCAATAGTCAATTTTGTTTAGTTAGTTCTCACTAGTTCAACTTATCTGGAAAATATGCAGAACATGATAAAAAAAAAAAAAAAAATGGGTTAAGCACTATTGCATTATGTGGCTCAGAGAACCTGTTTGTGAAACCGCCATGTGGTCCAGAGTACTTGTTTCTCTTTCGACAGGTGCGGCGTCAGCCTTTTCTATTTATAAACAGCACCACTCCACTCCGCTACATCTCAGTCTGAAATCGGAACACGCCCAGCGCAGCCAGATAATCCTCCTCTGTGCGAGAAACAATGCTGTGCTGTGCCAAAGAACAAAACTGAAAAGAAGGGTAATAAAACCAGAATAAACATTAGCAGCACGTTTCCAAGATGGAGTAATATGTTACTGTCATGAACATTCTGAAAAAGCAACGTTAAAGTTCATTCTTGGCCATCCTCATACACCATTATTAGTCAAATTTATAATTATGTTATAACGTTCAACAGCTAAAGTTATGCCAGGACTCTCTTCACTAATACTAATGCTAATTACTCATGTCCTTGCTGTATGGTGTCTTCAGGCCCACCTTTGAGCCTAATCCCAGCCCTCCATTGGCCGCTCACCACTTCCACTAGCCCATGATGTTATCTAGTTAGACTCATGCCATCAGATTAGCTCTCTTCTAATCCTATTGAGTTGTAGCCTCTCCGCACCGATCAGCCCACAAATAGGCACGATCTACGCACGTCTGAGCGTCACTCGTCCTGTCAGGAGCTGTGTGACATCTGAGGTGTGTATTTCCTCCCCCTTAATGTTGTTTTGTTTCATGGCTGAACTTCTGTAAAGATGTTTATTAGGAATTATGGCTCGGGTATAGTGGACTGTTCTGAAAATTTAAGCAGGATATCCTGTCTCATGATTGTAAATCTCTGGAGAATGAACTGGAAGCGGTGAAGGGGTCCGTCTGGTAAAAACAAACAAAAAAAACCAGGGGTCAGTCTTCTTGGAGTTTTTGTTGAGTTGCTTCTGAGTGGTAAATTGCAGATTGAGCTGCTTTCAGGTACATCAGGTTCGAACTTATGTCACGTGTTGTGCCGGCTGATGCGATGTGTAGTAAGACGAAGAGCTCCGCTATTTAAGTCTACTACGGGTTATCACTAAGAAATGTTCAAATAAAATGGAGGTTGAGACAATCGACGTCCAGAATGAATAGGTGTAAAGGGGTTTTGAACTCTTCAATATTAACTGATGATGCCTAGAAGCCCCGCCCCCTTCCCCTACATCTCACGTGGTCTAAACGATAATTCGTATTATTGTGAAGTCAAATCTAACATTGTATATTTGACTTGGCTAACATTAGACAAGTACATTATATAAAAAGCAAAAGAATAACTATTCTTTCAGCTAAGCATCAAATCTAACAAACTGGTAATATTATTACATGTTGCCCTGCTCTCCTTAAACCTGAAATGGTAGAAATGCTGGTTTTCCTGTCAGATGATTAAATCTTGTTATACAAAAATGGTATTAGTTCACCCTATAAGAAACTATAATATACTAGAAGGTCACTCTGAGAGCGCAGACCTCCACCAAGGACAACAGTTTCTGCGACCATTTTATATGTCTGGATATTATCTCCAATGGAGTCAGTGTATTTCTACATTGATTATGTTTTGTCACTATTGAACTTCACTGCCATCTACAGGATTTTAAGACCTATGGCTTTGTTGAGTCCAGACTTCCGTCAAGCCGCCCCGTGAGTCGGATCCGCGCCGAAATGTTCTGGGTTCTTCCTTGGCCCATGCTTCACCCTTCCACCAAGTTTCATGGAAAGCAGACTAGTAGTTTTTGCACAGATTACAGTCAAGCATAACTGCCTTGGTAGAGGGGTGAAAAATACTTCAGAAAAGTACCTTTAATGAAAACATCTACTGAATGTTTCACAGTAATGAACAGACAAACAGCATGGGTTCAGGCGTGATTATTATCTCTACATACATCATCACATGACCAATCACATGCCTTTACCAAACCTGTATGACCTCCAGTTCATTTCAGAGTCTCGCCCCTGCACCGTGCCTTGTTCTCTTCTGGTCTTACATCCGTGTTTTTCTTTGGTTTTATCCTTTTTTGGTTCCTGTTATTGACTCTGACTAGTTCGGCCTGCCTGTTTACCTGTTTCATGACTACTTACCGTCTTGCCCT
This sequence comes from Notoglanidium macrostoma, assembly GCA_030068235.1. Lineage (NCBI taxonomy): Eukaryota > Metazoa > Chordata > Actinopteri > Siluriformes > Auchenoglanididae > Notoglanidium > Notoglanidium macrostoma. The sequence goes on from JAQQZR010000018.1 coordinate 13,021,258, forward strand.
TTTTGGCTTTGTTTGTCCCGCTTCAGTAAATACACTCAACCGTGCATTTGTATCCGAGCCAGTCATTGTTGACAGATGGTGGCTGAATCTCAAATGGCGTGCACTGCTGGTGTAGCAGGGACAAGGCACTTATGTTAAAACCTACGTAGTGAATCAGCAGTGAAGTCATTTGGGATTCAGCCTGGCTGGCTGTTTGTTGGATAAATATTGTAAAAAATTATTCTGCCTTAGGATGATGGTGCATGTTAAGCTTAATATTTGTGAAACTAGAGTTTACATTAACGGTACAAATCACATACGTGATCTAAAATATAGCAGAACAACAAATTTCAGGTGTGTGTGTATATATATATATATATGACACGACTTCATACATAGTGCCCAGTGGGCGGAGCTTAAAGCCTTCATCAAAATTCTGTTCATTTGGTGGTTGTGAGTGATGAACGGGGACAGTGGACATGTTTTTCGTCTGTATCGTGCAGTACTAAAAATCAGACACATCTCAGATCAGATGCATGAGTAATTCTTTTTTTTTTTTTTTCTCAGCTTCAGAGCCACTTAGCGTGTATGGAATAATGTATTATGGTGATTAGTTGCATGAGTGAACCTGATGGATTGTGTTATTTTGCCTGCACATGAGCAGCTTCCTGTCAGACAGAGACAGCGAGCACGTTGAGTAGAACGTGGCGTAAATGAATCATCCTCCGTTCAAATACAGAAGTTTGCTCGACAGCCACACTGTTTTTTTTGGACGACTCTTGTCGTTTTGTGACCGTCACAGCCTGCTTTTTCTCTCCATCATCCACAGCGTGTCTCAGGAACTCCGAGCTTTTGCAGCTTATCAAACTGATTGTTTCCCACATTAATCCATGACATTGAATTTTGTTTGTAGTAGGCTGGTCTAATCCTTATGAATGCATCACCGGTTAATGCACCATCTGAGTCACTTATTCAGCCTAGATTCGGATTATTTTTTTTGAAAATTCAATCAGTTTGGAAAATGAGTCGTGTCTTGAATCTAGAGCATCACAGTCTCTAAAGAATATCCCCAAAATAACTGCACATGTCCTGCATGAACTAGACTTTTCATCAAGCCATACATGCTTTAAAAACTAGGCTAGCTATTGTGCATGTGGATGGTTGTGTGTGTAAGGATGCGAGTGTGTGTGTGTGTGTGTGTGTGGGAGGAACTGGGACAGTTTCTGGGTCTCTACAGAGGCTGCATTTGCAGATCGTGAATGCTGATTATTGAACGCTGACCCAAAACTGGTCTTTTTGGCTCCTGCTTACTCCCACGGCTTTTTAGATTCATTTTCGTCAACACTATGCGCGAAGTTGTTGGCCTGGCCTAGCTGTTTTGTTTTGGGGGGTTTTTTGTGTGTATGGTAGAAAATGGTAGAAAAAAGAGGTGAAGTGTTTGGACGATGAAAATATCTTTATTCTTTTATGCTTTCCTTAACAATCACACTGTTGTGATGTTAGCCACGCATGCTAGCTCGTATCTAAACAAATGGACATGCTGTTGTGTTGATGCGTCACATAGTCAGGTACTTGCAGATATGTAAAATTTGTGTACAATAATAAAAGGTTATTGTGTTTAGGAATCAATTAGATTCTGGGCTTTTTTAACGGGTACTTGGTACTTGGACTCAGTTCTAATTTCGGACTTTCGGTTCCCATCCCTAGGGTGCACTGTTAATAAAGAAAATTGCAATAAAAGTGAAAAAATAAAAGTGCAAAGAATTAAATCTGTGTATCATTTTACACTGTTTAAGAATGTATATATTCTTAGGTGACCTGGTGGCTCAGCTGAAATCACTGATTGTGGAACTGAGCATGCGCAGCAAGGAAGCTCATACCCGTCTATAGAGCGCTCCTTATAGCTTCCTTGAATAGAGGATGTGATGAATACAGCAGGTTCTGACAGGCTGATAACGACCCCAGATTGGTGCCAGCATGTTCTACTCCGGCACCAGTCCTTGTGTATCCAAAGACAACTCTGGATAAGCAGCCATGCGCCTCTCTAATACCGGTTCTGATTAGTTCTGGTCAGGACAGAGTATATTTTCTTGAGCTTACAATGACAAGAAGGGACAGGACACCTCTATACCTAACCATACCAGTGATATGAAGGTGATAATGTTCAGTTTTAGCAGAAGAAATTGCAAATACATAAAGACTTCTGAGCCCAACACCAGCAACAAGTGAGTGTATTCGTCAAGTAACTTATGCACCACAGTGTGCAGTCAATAATGTGTTTATGAGCTCCGTTCCTCCGAGAACAAAGCCTCACTGATCAGTTTTATGTCTGCCTGAATAATGGATCTTCAGTGGCGTTTAGCTATCGCACTGAATCGCATTATTGACTCGTACACACAGGAGGAGCTGTCTTATGTCTGCGACATTCTTAAGTAGAACAGCTTGGATTTTTATATTTTTATACTCCTCTCCTTTAGGGAAAACAGACACCGGCATTATTTTCAAATTATTTTCAGAGGCTGGATTTTACTACCACGGTCGGTTTGATTCCCCTCCATTCTGATCTGCGGTGTACAGAAACCAAGAGGAATCACTACTCAGCCTTTAGAAATGTGTATTAAATTAGCGGTTTGTGTTTTAAAAGCCCTGTGCTGCCTGTGAGCTCCACACGTTTTCAAATTGTCTTCACTTTTTTTGTTTGTTTGTTTGTTTTTTTAAGAAATGGAAGAAGATCTTTCATTTATATAGTGCCTTTCTCAAACCACCCAAGGTTGCTTACAGTTTTGGAAAGAATTAACACATATTTTCTGTGTGTGTGTGTGTGTGTGTGTGTGTGTGTGTGTGTGTGTGTGTGTGTGTGTGTGTGTGTGGGGTCAGCATGTTGTAAATTTCTCTCCTGCGGCCAGACAGTGATTTTAGCTCCTCTCTGTTTTTCCCTACGTTTAGACACACGGTCCTTCATGAAAGGCTGTGACTGTTCATATTGCTGCCTCTGCAGAAAACTCACACACACACACACACACACACACACGCGCACACACACACACACACACACACACAGCTTTACAGAGTAAGCATTCTGTATTTAGTTTTCTCCGAGTCACTACATTTGTATGTACAAAATATTCTGCCCTTTTTTGCCCTTATTCCAAAAAAGGCGATATTCCTACTAAGCTGTTTACATGCCTAATGAAAATTAACATTCCACTAATATTCCCGTTTACATTCATGCATCTCTACCCCAGCCGTGCAAACTGTGGCCGTGTGTTGCAAACTGTCTTTGAAATGTTTGTTTATTTTTATTTCTTTTATTTATAATTTTATAAAGTATTATTTATTTCGTTTATTTATTTATTTAAATCATTATTTCTTTGACTTCAGTAGCATGTCAATATTTTTTTCAGTATTAAAAATGTATGTTCATCAGTAGACATTTCTGAACATTTTTTTTCTTTTCTTTTTGAACATTTTTTATGCAGCAATCCTCTATTGTTGGGAAATTGTTTACAAACAATTTATATATCGTATATCAAAGAAATTTATATATTTTATATCTAAGAAATGCCTTCGTGAATTGGGACGATACTGTTGTCATATTGCCTATCAGATTTTCCGAACGTGTATAAAAACCTACCACATTAAATCTCTTGGTGTGATTATATAAGCAAGGGTGTGCAAATTTTTGCACTCAACACTCACATAGTAAAAACTTCTTCATTGTACTGTATAGAGTGGTTAGCTGGTTTAAATCTTTAATGCATCAGATTGTTGATTATATTGAGATGTTTACTATGCCATTGCAGTGGGTATAAAACGTTTACACACCCCTGTAACAATAGCAACCAACAAAATTCAGGTGAAAAACAATATTGGTTTAAATGGAGAAAGTCCTATATCCAAGTGGCTTTTATTTTTTTAAGCTTTGTTCTGAAAGTGGTGTTTTGTGTGTGTTTGTTTCAGACTCTGCTGCTAAGAAGACCCACATAACTGAGGCGAGTGTAACTGAAGTAGAAATGGATTGAAGAAATGCATTTAGGAAAAGTGAAAGTCTGAACACGCTGATTATTAAATCCTCTCTCTCTTTCTCTCTCGCTCTCTCTCTCTGCACCTCAGATGCCGTCTTCGTCCTGTCACCCAGGCTTCGGCCCTGAGAAGAAGATTGGCCACAGGAGGGTGGATGCCTCAGGGGAGACCACATACAAAAAGGTCTCCTGCTACACACCCTCAGCATCGGACTCACATTTTATTTTTCACTCTCTCCTTTTGTCGACCTCATTCATTAAAGCCTGTTTATGCGTCCTTTATATCAGTCCTTATTAATGTTCACGTGTGACCATGCATGTGACATACTGCAGTCTATGAGCTTATTAGTGCAGACGTTTGACCCACTTTCTCTGCGTATCCCACAGACGACGTCCTCGGCCCTGAGAGGAGCGATCCAGCTGGGCATCGGCTACACGGTGGGCAACCTGAGCTCCAAACCCGAGAGAGATGTGCTCATGCAGGACTTCTACGTGGTGGAGAGCATCTTCTTTCCAAGGTGTGTGCGTATGTGGGTGTGTGAACGTGCAGGCGTATTCATGGACAGAAGCATATTTTGTTCAGGCCTGTTATGTAAAAATCATCTGTAGATAAAGTAATTCTTCACCATTTGGTACTTTTCAGAAAAACTGTAAAAGTGTTCATTTCGACGATTACATTATTTTAACCTGTTTATATGGAGCGTCCACTATACCAGTCCCTCTGGAAGCTGTTACTATAGAAACAATACGTATTAGAAAGAGACCTCAATATAAACCTTGCAGTGGGTACCACTGTCCGAGCTGCTGTTGTAAAAAATAATCAACACCTTCCGACCAATCAGAATCAAGCATTCAGCAGCACTGTGGTATACAACCGTGTGTGTTGTGAAAATTCCTTGTGCCACATGGCCCATCACTAGTCTCAAGTTATTATGAAGCAATCATCTTTCTCGTTTCCTCATCTCTGCTTTCTCTGTTTCTCAGTGAGGGCAGTAATCTAACTCCAGCACACCACTTCCCAGACTTCCGTTTTAAAACCTACGCCCCTGTGGCATTCCGCTACTTCCGAGAACTCTTCGGGATTCGACCCGATGACTACCTGGTGAGCTGAAAACCTGTGTCACACACTGATGTTTACACACATTACACACACACCTCTATAAACATTATATGGCAAGTAAACCAACACAGTTCTGTATTATTAACAAGATCATAACTCAGAACCATGTTCATATAACATTATGGAATATTCAAGTCCTATAAAAGGAAAAAACTTTTCAGGGTCATCGGTTGTATTATGTCTGGCTTCGGGGATGAAATAGGAAACGTTTAATGTTTTGAAACACTCTAACGGCAAAGACCTTTTGCAACTGCAGTGATATCAAAACAGGTATCTTACTGATTTCAGAGCTGTGTGTCAGAGTAAACAAGTCAACTCTCTGTAAGCTTTTACTGACAAGTTATCCTGAACATCACAGTTACTCAGAAGTGATACATCTATCCCTAAAAACAAGTGGACAGCAACATTAGCATATATGTCTTCTGCTGTTGTATCACCAGATGCTGATCTGTTGATCAAATAGACAACATCATGTGACCTCCAGGGCAATGTGTTGGTTTGTTTTTGCTCAGCTCTAAAAACCTTGAAGTTGTGTATGTGTCTGTGTTTGTGTATGTGTGTGTGTGTGTGTGTGTGTGTGTGTGTGTGTGTGTGTTTATAGGGTGCAGTTTCCTGACCAGAGGCTGCAATCCAGCTCAATTATGCAAAAAATTCCCCAGAACATCTGTGTCAGATGTTTATCCAAATTAAAGCTTGAGAACTATTTTTTATGAGAATAAAGAAGTGTTCTACACAGAATAATAAATCTTACTTTAATAGTAATTAAAGCTGTACAGCACCAATATATAAATAGTGTATAGTTTTATTAGCATTATTGATACAGAAGAAATAAATGAAGAAATATTGTACTATTATGTCAATAATTAGAGACTTTTTTCAATCTTAAATTCATTGGACCATCACAATTGATTATTTTCCTTTACCAGCACATCCCAGAGTGTTTTATTCCTCTTACACCAGTTTGACAATAATTACCATTTTCTCTATTTATTAATAAACAATACTTTTTATTATTCGTTTATAGTTACATTTAATGTTGTACAATGTTGTACAATATATGCAATACGGCAAGTTAGTTTGTCTTACATTATATCCTCTATAACTCTAGGGTTTTTACCCACTTCTTTTTGTTCTTTTAAAGACAAAAAACCCCAATGCCACTTATCACGTTACTGAGAAACCAAAACGTACAACGTTCTCAGTCCTGAAAGACTTTATTTTGGTCCTGACGCAGGAAACTCTCTTCATGAAACTTAACCATATCATTGATTATTATTTTTTCTTTCTTAAATAATAAGAAAGAACTTTTTTATTCTGTTTAATATTAGTCTTGGGATTTATGGAGCCATACATATTAGAAAGAGTGCATTAATATGAACCTTACAGCTGATATTATTGTCAGAGCTGCTGTTAAAGGAAATTGGATCAACACCTATCACTTTCAAGAAGAAACGATGTTTAAATCACAAATGTGGCAAGTGGTTTGTGATTGACGTGGCGTATTTGTTACGGGGTTGTAAACTGTGATGATAACTATTCTTATCGATTCATGCCCCACTTACACTGCTTAGGCTGAATCTCATTCTGCAGTTGTGTACGAGAAGAACAGAGAATAGAAAAAGACCTGCACTGTACAACACCGTATTTCTGTTCTAATGACTCATTCAAGAATATTACAGTTGATAAGAAAACAGTATATGGCTTTTTAGGATTACACACACACACACACTTTCACCAAATGAAAGTGTAACTGTTTTCTGTAATGTTTTCATTCATTGTTATATTAACAGTATTTCTTTTATCCTTGAGGAAATAATTAAGGGAAAATGCACGATGGAAGTGTTATAGAAATATTATGATTCACTTGAGAGCTTGTTATGACTGTGGATGCTGAGTGTTATGCAGTGTGTGTGTGGGTGTGTGAGTGGGTGGGTGTAAGTTGTGTGACACATATGCACATGCACTTCACCTAGGGATTATCACAGCCATAACACCCCGAAGCCTGCACTGGTTAAATATTCTAAATGTTATATTCATTTACTAATAATAGAAATGCATACAATAATAGAAATGCATTACAGAATTCATAGGGGAGGAAAAAAGATTTATAGTATCATCAAATATGTAGAATCACAGCCTCATACATCAACCGTGAAACACGCACAGTTAATACCTCAAGCTTTTATTCTTGGGAAAATTAGCAATGCTTATATTTAGATTTGTGAGATTTTCTTCGCACCTCTAAGCTACGAAATGTATTCCCGAATTACTCACATGTTTTCTTTCTCACGCACGACTGTAAAGACGTTTATTAAACCTTTCTCTCTCCCTTTCTCTCTCTCTCTCTATAGTACTCTTTATGTAATGAGCCCTTGATCGAGCTCTCGAACCCCGGAGCGAGTGGATCCATCTTCTACGTTACCCGTGACGACGAGTTCATCCTCAAAACTGTGCAGCATAAAGAGGCAGAGTTTCTGCAGAAACTGCTTCCTGGGTACTATATGGTGAGTTCATAACTGCTTCTTACCTCTTCCTGTCTTTAACCTGGGTTCTGAGATGCTTTTCTGCTCACCACAGTTATAAAGAATGGTTATTTAAGTTACAGTAGCAGACCTCAAGTGGCAACTAAACTCCTACAAGAGACAACCTTGAAGCAAAACAAGCAAGTTGTGGCTTGATAGTGTGAACATAGGGTTAGTGCATAAATGTCCTTTAAGCTGTTTTACTATTGCTATTCCTATTCAGTACATTATTTAAGTAATACTTTGCACTCACAATAGCTACATTATTAACTTTATTAATAATAATTAAATACTAGGGTGGCACGGTGGTGCAGTGGTTAGCACTGTCGCATCACAGCAAGAAGGTCCTGGGTTCGATCCCCAGGTCACCCAGGGTGCCTTTCTGTGTGGAGTTTGCATTAAGTTAGGTAAACTGGCTACTCTAAATTGCCCATAGGTGTGAATGCGAGCGTGTGTGGCTGTTTGCCTGTGTTGACCCTGTGGTGGACTGGCGACCTGCCCGGGGTGTACCCCGCCTCTCGCCCGAAGATGCTGGGATTGGCTCCAGCTTCCCCGGGACCCAGATGGATAAAGCGGTATAAATAATGGATGGATGGATAATTAAATACTATACAATTTTTAGACTCATTTGAATAATTAAATGTATAGAGTCGTACCTAATGTGCACTCCTGTCATGTGCAATATGTAGATCATATCGCTGCTGTCACACAGACTTGCATTCAAACCACCACACTCACTCATTTAAATTCCTCGTTTTTACCCAGGGTATGAACTGAGTGATTTGCAAACCATAGATGCAAAATCTTTCATGAACCCTGGTACCCACTGAACACTGTTCCATGCTGTACATTAATGTCCTGTAATAGGCAACAGTCTGCTGTTTATGTTCTAGCCTTGGCTCTTCCACTGACCAGACTGTATTTAACCAAGTGGGAGTTGAATTTTTTGAAGTGAACAAATGAGTGGGTGGCAGCAAATGACTCACCGTGCAGTCTAAAACCGGCAACGCGAGAAGCTTCCACAGCTCGTTCTGACCTGGACTTTTTCCAGCCTGTCATTAAGAAGGATTAGCGTGGCCTTGGTACACTGGTGCCGCAAACGAGAGAGGTGTTAACAGAGCTGGGATTGTGTGTTTTAGTACAGAAACAAGACAACACAGTCAATTAAAACAAGTGCTAAGTTTCTGTTGGGAGCCTAGGAACTCAGCTAAAGCATTTTAAATATTAAACTGAGCATGACTGTCTCCAAAGTAGCCAAAGGCGCCCAAGTGCATCTTGTTCATTTCTGATCGCAAGTGTTTTCAGTGATGCTTTTGTATTGCTCTCTTTCTATCAGTAAGTGACACATTAGAAATGCAGACTCTGATTAGAAGGGCACTCAGAGCGCGCACGCCTCCGCCAAGGACAATAGAGGACTCTATGATATGCAAAGCTGTAACTGCAACCACTTTATGTCTGGATATGATTACAATGGAGTCATCGTATTTCTACATTGGCTATGTTGTCGTTTGTTGAGCCCAGACTTCAAATGCTATATTTCGCAAAGTTAGTGAAATTGAAACTGTGGATCCACGCCGTGACTTGGCTTCCCTCCAACATTTAATGGGTTATTTTTTTGGCCCGTGCTACACCGGTCACCAAGTTTCATGGAAATTGTTTTGGCAGATTTTGCAGAAACTTGCTTACAGACAGACAAACAAACTGCACTGAAAACATAAGGACAGGGGAGGAAGAGAAACAAAATGGCAAGGTAAAAAAGATGTGGAATGTAGAGAAAGGTGGTACCTTGGTGTTGCCTTCTCAAGTGATTGCCACCAGGGTCTACGGTCTATTCCACAAACGGCCAGTGTGGCTGCAGGCTTTCACTGTAACCAAGCAGAAGCCGCACCTGACTCCACTTGTTTAATCAGTTCGCTTAATCGCCAGTCATCTATCAGGTGTCCCTTCTCTTTGGCTGAAATGAAAGCCTACAGCCACGCTGGCCCTTTGCGAAATAGACCCCTGTGACAATCTAGTGAGCACGGTA
>JAQQZR010000018.1:13054536-13069714 GCA_030068235.1 Notoglanidium macrostoma
CTGGCGACCTGCCCAGGGTGTACCCCGCCTCTCACCCCAAGATGCTGGGATTGGCTCCAGATTCCCCGCGACCCAGATGGATAAAGCAGTACAGATAATGGATGGATGGACGGAAGCATCAGGAGTTAGTGTGATATTGTTGGTGTTTGGCGCCCCCGTGTGGTCAGTGTGAGGTGTGAGCACTGGGACTCCTCCCCTTCTGCAGAGCAGAGAGCTCGCGCTTCCTGCGGACAGCTCTATGTGACAGCCAGCACTGGCGCATTGTCTTTTCCCCCCCATTTCATTTTATTTTTTCACCCCACTCTTTGCATTGGACACTTGACACGACGTCCGCAGCTTTGCGTCTTTCTCCTCGGACGTAAGGGTCGCTGGTTTTCTCCATCATGGGCAACAGGGACGATGAATACGATTTCTTGTTCAAAGGTAAATTCTGAGAGAGCCGCATTCTCGGGGGAGGGGGTTACCTCTTAATAGTCACTCTTTTGTTTTCTAGCCAATGAAATATCCATGTCTTCGGGTAAATTGTACAAAAGCGAAAGTAACAGAAAGTAACAGCCTTTATATCCTTTGATTTACACCGGGTGTCCAAATGCTGGTGGCTCGCATTACAGAAGAAGCGGCTGTCATTGGCACAAATCAACACCCGCAGCTGCATCGATACACAGACGTCGAGATCGATGTGCAGAACATCTGGTTTTACTTGGATGGATGTTTTCCCAGCCAGTGTTTGTGTATGGGTGCAGGATGGAGAGACCAGGCCCTTGTGTAGCCTATAATAACACTGAGTAACCTCAGAATAACAAAGAAACAGGCTACAAGATGAATGTAGGTGTATTATTGAAGCAGTCTTATGCTGTTTCAAAATGACCCTGTGTATAATAATCCTGCTCCATATTATAAAGAGAGTCATGAATATCAAACATGTTTATGGTTGTAGTAGATAGAGATCTGCCTACACAACTGCATTTGCAGGATCACAATAATAGAGAAAAAAATAGTGTGACAACCTATTAATGGATTGCTGTGTTAATGGACAGGAACGAAAACAATTTTTTTTTTTGTACGTTTCTCAATTCTACAGCTCGAGAATGCCTGAATGCATGACATAAGGCCTAAAACCTCTCAGAGCCCCAGATTGTAGATTTATATCTAGTATATCTAGGAGGGAGTTGTTATGTTATTAGTTTGTAAAGAGGACAAAGCTCTGTGTTAGTTCCTGTAGGAAAATGATAGCCTGGTCATCATATTCATGCTTGGCAAAAACATCTTCGAAACAAATGTGCTGTAGGTATATCAAACTTCAGGGCGTGTTTTGGCTGGTTGCACGGCATAATCTAGAGGACGCAGGAATTCGCTGAGTCTGTGTTTTTTGGCCGTTTGCAGTTGTTCTTATCGGAGACTCGGGCGTTGGAAAGAGCAACCTGCTGTCACGCTTCACCCGCAACGAGTTTAACCTGGAGAGTAAAAGCACGATCGGGGTGGAGTTTGCCACCCGCAGCATCCAGGTGGACGGCAAGACGATAAAGGCGCAGATTTGGGACACGGCTGGGCAGGAGCGCTACCGGGCCATCACCTCAGCGTGAGTGCACTATGAGATACTATAAGGCTTTATTAGGCCTAGCCTGTGGCTATTCTGCATAAGGACATGTCTAACAGTGTTAAAAAGCTTAAATCATAATCCGTTAGCTAGCCAACCTTTCTTCTAAAGGTTAAATATTTGGTTAAATATTGTCCTTCATTGGGCTATTGAAGCATACAACAGCCTAAACTGACGTGCTGGTCTTAGCTGGTTTAGATTGGTTTAGCTGGTCTCCCAGCCTTGTCTAGCTGATGTTCGGCTTGGCTATTTGACTATCCAAAACTCCTCTACAACCATCAAACCAGACCAACTAGAAGCATCCTGTCCATCAAGAACTAGCCTTTAAGTATGCAATGCTTCTTTACAACCATCAAACCAGACCAGCTTGACCAGTTGAGCCTGGTGACACATTAGCGTACTAGCTAATTACAGGCTGGGTTTTTTCCCCAGCATTGCTAATTTGTATACTAAAGGAAAGACACAAATGTGCCTCTCCATCAAATTGAACCATTGGTGTTTTGGAGAAAAGAAACAAAGCCCCCAAAAGTCTCCTATATTTCATTAATGTTCTAAGATTTACAGTCTACCTATTTATTTCTACTAATAGTAATTTATTTAAGGCTTCATTGGACATTTTACACCAACAAACATACAATTGTTGTTGGGTTTTTTTCAACACATTGGATTGCTAATTAGACTGCTCTGTACTCGCCTCTATTAAAGCCTCTATTGTACAGTAGACATGGACTGGTTCAAAATGGCAGATGTATACCGCGCAGTGCATACAGCACATTGTGCTACTATGATGCAAGCTGTGCTTCATAGTGGTATGGAATAGAGTATGCAGTATAGCACGTATGCAAAAATGTTCCTTTGTAGGTCATACTACACATTCATGTGAACGCTGGAGAGTTAAACAGGCTCAGGGATGGAATTTAGCCATCAGAAATTTTGCACAAAGTATTTTCATAGCAGTTACTAGTGAGATTAAATCTGTTAACCTTTCATGGTTAAACCCCCAAAAATGATGGAATAAAGTGGCAGCGAAAAGCTTAGCATTCAAAAACTAATTTTCTAGCTAATTTTGGGATCAAGGTGCTTAAGCTGTTACATTAAGTACAGCACTTTCTAGGAAAATGTTACCCATAAAAAATGTGTTAAGAACTACACAACAACATAGAAAAACCTGTAAGCTGTTTAGCTAAGGTGCATTTTTCAATAATCTGCAACATTTTCTACTTGAAAATAAAGTGTACTGTGTTTCACTGTGGGATGCATAAGCTACACCACGAATCTCTGTCCACCTACATGGAGCCCAAGTGGCATGCCATCCAGATGCCAGCGGCACATTGGAAATATTCATTTTGTCCACCACCTCCATACGTTTTTTTTTTTATTGCCTGGGTTTAGTATAAGTAGAATATATAAAATGCCATTTTGAACGCATCATCAACCTGACAGAACTAACGAGGTGCCATCAGCATGGGAGTTCAATTGATGTGTTATTATATATTATTCTCCGCATGATTCCATGGAACTCTGACATTAAACAAAACATGTTCATTATATCTGGTTATTTTATAATGGCTTTCCTTAAATTGCGATTAATCAGACAGACTGTAGGTTGTCATTTCTGCACAATTATCAAAAAAAAAAATTTCCTGATTAATTACTAGCAATGATACATGATATAGTAAATCCTTTAAAGTAGAAAAGAACACATTATGCTTCAGTGATCAGACTGAATGAATGCACTGTACAATTTTGAAATGAAAGCTGTTTTCTAGAAACTATTACATCATCATTATTATTATCCTCAAAGTCGGGGGCCGTTATTGTCCAGCCTGTCAGTATGATCTATTACAGTGACTAGTCAAATGGAAGATTTCATGAAGATTGTATGAGAAATGATTTACATTTGTATTAAATTATAGTACTGTAGCTCAGCTCTGCAGTTTAAAGCTTGATGTAGCCCGCACTGTGTTGTAGGTAATATACTGTACCATCAATCCTGACTATCCTTACTTACCTACGAGAGGTTCTGAATCCACACAGGTCATGAAGTCATTCATGGAAATCCTAACCATACCACAAAAAATATAAAGCCTGTTGATCGATGTCTTTAATGTACCACGTAGCTACTACCGGGGTGCAGTCGGCGCTCTGCTGGTGTACGACATCGCCAAACATCTGACATACGAGAATGTGGAGCGCTGGCTGAAGGAGCTGAGGGACCATGCTGACAACAACATTGTCATCATGCTGGTGGGCAACAAAAGTGACCTGCGCCACCTGAGGGCAGTGCCAACCGATGAGGCCCGGGCTTTTGCAGGTACTCACAGCATGAGTGAGAAGACGAACGGGAAAGAAGCTTCTTGTTAATCTTAGAGTTAGCATTGAACATGTGACTTGCAAGTGTTATTGTGTCATAAATGTAAGAGCCTATCCATATGCAGATCTGACAGTGTCAAGTAATGTATTAACTGATATAGAAAACAAAATTGACTTTTAATCTGAGATTTTAATCTGAGTATACTGCAGGGACGATCATTGTCCTGTACTCACCAATCTAGCTTTGATTTCACTTGTTTTGAAACATGCATTAGACAGAATAACAGCAACAGCACTCCTATTAGCACTGCTGCTTAATGGACCCAAGATATTGTTCTGCAAGATTAGCTTTTAAAAATATATGCAGGCGCAGACTAATCAGTAGCTCAGGCTTCCGGGAGAAGCAGGTTTCCTTTCAGGGCCATTCGTTTTTTGCTTTGTAGTTGCCTGGCAGACAAAGATTAAAAAAAAAAAAAAAAAGAAAGAAAAACATTGAGAGGAAATAAAGATCCTAAACAGAGTCAAATATGTTTTATATTCAGTGTAAATATCTCAAATAGTACAGCTCATATCTCAAATGTTCATCAGAGACTTAACACAAATATGATATGCTTATGTGTTCATGCTTCTGATTAGTTTGCATTACGGCTCTTGGTTAGCTAACTAGGTTGTTATATAGTATTACATTTTATTAGCAACCGTTTTTGCATAGTCAGTAAAGTTTTCAGGTAGCACAAATCTAGGTCTTTGGGTTACAGTACAGTGGAGCGCTCATTTGCACCATGTGCTAGCTAAAGGATTTATCATTTGTTCATTTCTGATGCGTAACTCAGTGGACAAAATGTAGGCTATGTAGTAACAGTGAATCCTATTTGTATCTGACTTATAATTAGAAACTCCTCACAATCCAAGAGTAGGACTAAAATGTATGTTGGTGGATTTCAAAGCAATGGAGTAATCGTTACGTTCTTTTATAGTATTTTGCTGCGCATATCCTTAGCGATGGATGGAACAAATCGTGTCAGTAAACTATAGAGGGTTAAGCTGAGAAAGACGGGCGTACTTCAATGCATGTCATTTAGAAATAAAAAAGAAAAGAAAGTAGGTGGAGGGTCTATGATTACAAGAGATGCTAAAACATCCCTACATTGTTTGCAGAGAAGAATAACCTGTCATTTATCGAGACCTCAGCTCTGGATTCAACCAACGTGGAGGAGGCGTTCAAGAACATTCTAACAGGTACATCATGTCGATGCCGTGCCAGAATATTATTCACACTCAGAGTATGAATATGAGTTTAGTAGTCCAGCCTACTGCAGCAGTGATTCAGGTTTATGTTGGGTCATTAAACTGCAGTAGGAAAATAGTCTTGTGAGAACAGTGTGATGTAATATACATCCTGGTCTAATCACTCAAGCATGCACAGGTCAATGTGCCATTCAAGCACATGAGCAAAGCCGTGCTGGCTGGGCGTGCAAGCGCTTCAAACCATGGTAATAATAAAATGGTAAGAAATCACATGATGGTTTGTGTGTAACTGGTTTATGATGCGCTATGTAGTAAATCCGAGCAGAATTTGCGGCTGAGAAGATGAGAGCGTAGTTATGAGCCATGTACTTATTTTATGACAGGCTGCAATCTGAAAGGCTTTATAAAATAGTGGACATATGGTATGCTCAAGCAGCAGCTACTTAACGAGGATTATGAGGATTTATCTGGATCATGGTATATCTGGATGTGTTTCAAATATAAAGTACCATGAAGAAACCTTGATCTTGCAGACTTACCGGCTTAAACAGCCTTTTATTATTTTGTTATTCATCTTAAAGCACGTTAATCTGTAACTACTATGAATTCTACTGTAACTACAGTGAAACATAAAGGAAAGATGTGTAGTTACAGCAGATTCTGAGAGGATAAGGGGTTAAAATACCTGCATACCTGTATAAGATTAAAATTTGAAAATTGATTTAATGATCATCAAGTTGTAGAGCGGCAATAAGTTCTATATTTATGTTCATGTTCATTAAATGGCCTCTTCTTCTTCTTGACTGTGGATGAAACCACTGTTACCAATTCACTACTTCCACAAACATTTGTGAAAGTACTGGTAGACCAAGTGAACCCAGAATTAATTATAATAATACTGATCTGCTCTGCTCTGTCTTGCAGAGATCTATCGCATCGTATCACAGAAGCAAATCGCTGATCGATCAGCTCATGACGAGTCTCCAGGGAACAATGTGGTAGATATCAGCGTGCCACCAACCACGGACGGGCAAAAGGGCAGCAAACTGCAGTGCTGCCAAAACCTGTAACCATGACGACCAACCATCAGCCCCACAAACCCACTCCCCACACCCCACATCTCCCGTTTTCTCTCTGTGTCGTGCCGCTGACGTTCGATTTCTTTGTGTAATATATATTTTTTCTTTTTGATAGCTTCTCAACTCACGTATGCACACATACCGAGATAGACACTCGTACACACGTGAAATAAAATTTTACAGTACAAACTGTGTTGACGTGCATTCACTTAATGGGGTGGAAATAATGGGCCCGGCTTAATGAACCAGCCTGCAGTGTTCTGAAGAAATATGCATAGAACAGAGTTCTCCAGCATCTGGTAAGCCTAATGGAAGATTAAAATCATTCTGCTGGAGCTTATGGAGGTCGCTTCCAAAAAGAGAAAAATATTTAGAAAGATTTGTCTTATGACATAAAGGATCAGATCATAATTCTGTCTAGTAAGTGACATGTGTTAAGAGCCAATATGCCTCAAGGCATCATTAATCTCTAAGGCTTACTCTGTAGGAGAGACAATTCTGAAATGAAAGCAGACATGGAGCTGCGATAAGCAATTTGCTTATTTGTGATGAAGTGAATGTGAACAGCTTGTGCTATAAATGTAAATTCTTTATCTTTATTTCATTTCATGCTTGGGATGTGAAAAGCTTTGCCCTCCTCTGTAGCAGAAATGCAATAGAGAACATAAAAATGGCATGCTGAGAATTAACCTTTGATTATTACCAGACTCAGAGGGACAGTAATGCTGTGAAGAGACTTTACTACAAATAATATTCAAGGGAAGCGTCCTTCTGTCCCACTGTAAAGTGTGAGCGTATCTACTGAGTGTGCAAATCCAGTTACAGCTCTGGCTGAGGTGTTTACTACCAAACCTCCTATAGAACATGATTCTTTTCTTCAGCAGTCCTACATACAGGTTGATCTGATCTCAACCACATGGGCAAAGAAATGAAATCATAACACATAAATAGCTTTGTGTTCCTTTGCAGCAGACATGTCTGCTCCTGAGAGCACTTTGTAGTGTGTTTGTACTGAATAGGGCAGACAATATATGTTTCATTTATCTGTCTTTTTAAACACATCACTAAGAGGAACAAATCTATATTTGGATATATTAAGCAGTTACGTTTTTTCACGTGCTGCTGAGTGTCTGGTAAGTTTACTTGTCTGTTTTGAACAACATTGAATTTCAGAAGGCTGTACAATGTTGTACACTTTTGAGCATGGACAAACATAAAATAACACAATATCAACGTTAGTTGTTCATTTTTATTTTATTTTTTATCGCGCGAGTAAGAGCAAAATCAGTATGCTTAACAAAAGACGTCAGTCATGAGCAAAATCTGCACATCATTTCGGGCTAACAGGAAATACGACTGAATGAATCAGTGAACAAATTTGAATGAGTCCTTTTGCTGAGTCATTAGCCGTGTTTCCATTGCAGTTTTTGCGCGTAATAAAAGCGATATTTACAAAATTTCGAATGGTCTAAGTTTATATCGAGTGCTATGCAATTAAAGCAGGTTTTTCTCCTCTCGCGAGAGTTTCTCCTCTCGCGATAGCTCTCATAGAGCGCTCTTTTTTCAGAAAGGCAGCCAACAGTCTTGAGAATGTGCAGGTGTGCGTCTTCTTCTGTTGTGTTTATTGGCAGCTTGCAATCTTAGTCCATTGCCGCCACCTGCAGGACTGACGTGTGAATACATTGGGAAAGCTTAATGCTTAAAAAAAATAGAAAGAAAGAAAAAAGAAAATTCTATTTGAAAGACCAGTCATTTCTAGAAATGTCAAAACAGCTTTTATTCGTGGATTGTATCGCAGGTGCTAATCTCAGCAGGCTATATTATGTCAACCCACATTTAGCCACTTTAGCTAGATCCTCCATTTTTTTCTGCATATTCCCTGCACTCCAAAAAGTACAAACTTCACAGTAAAAACATACCCCATTCTGATGCTTGCAATTATTCAGATTCATCGGTAAATATACATTTATGTAAATAAAGGGATAAACAAACAAATAAAAGAAATAAATAAAATAATACAAAATAACATATACCAGGAGCATATGTTAAAATCCCATATTAAAATGGGAGCAAAGTATTACTAGTGTTTATGGTATTTAATATATATATATTCACTTTTTGTTTGAAAACATGAAAGTGAGGATTAACCTGAGCAAATTTTTGTTCAGGAAAGTAAAACCTTGCTGATAAATAATCGTATTATCAAGGTTTCCTCTTGTTGACTCCCAGGTGTGTCATTGAAGAGGTCCCTACGGTGGCCCTGAAGTGCAAAATACAGTGACAAAAAGGGAATCACAAACAACAAATCATAACACACAACAGAAAATCACAAAACACAATGGCAAATCACAAAACACAACCACATAAACTTCTACCAGAAAAGATTGGAACGGGCTATCAACAAGGATCGTCGCTTCTTGGAAAGTCTTGGTAAAATTCGAAGGATCCTAGACATCGGAACAGGCCTTCGGAAACACCCATTACTTTATCGAATGATCTGAAAAACCACCTCATGTGAATGTAGAAACATTTTTGAGATATATGCGAGTTATTTTCGAAATTCACGTGTTTCCATTACTCTTTTTTTCCATTAAGCAGATTAATGGAAACCTGGCTACTCTAGAGACTTAAATATTTTGGCGGTAACAGATAGTTCTCCCTCAGCAAAGCTGAGCAAATACAGAGAAGCTTTTTTTTTTATGTGGCTATAATAATGAAATTTGAAGCTGAACTCTTTTCAGCATAATCAGAAAAAAACACTGACACTAGCAACAAGATTTTTATTGTGAAATTGTGGATAGGAAAGGGAAGGTAAACGTGTTTCACCTGACTGGGGTACATTCTGCTGTTTCTTTGTAAGGCAGTCTCATACCAGGTGTTGTCCTTAGTTGTGCCTCATCAGCTGATGCCTGTTGTACATTTCAAAGATGACTTAGTGGTTGCACTTTATCATGAATGACAATACACTAGAAATTAAGGACAGTGTTTCAAAGATTTCAAGAATCAGATTTTGAAATCAAGGACAAAATGAATCCTGACGCTTAGTGTTAAAATGAATCAATGGCAAAACAGGACACTTAATACCAGCGGTTCTTTGTTCCCTCAAGCTCCATTTCATTCTTCATTGATTTCTTCAGCTCTTTGGCCAAGATGGCATGCTCATCCACCAGCTTTCTTTTTAAACTTATGACTGAAAAACATATTTACTCAATAATTAGTTCATACAATAGAGACATTGAATGCTCAGTTTTATGTTCCATAACAGTAACCCGGATTTCTGTTCTTCAATCAAAATAATCTTTCCAGTACATTTATTTGTATTATTATACATTATAATATGCATTTAGCAAACACCCTTTTCCAGAGCCACTTGCATTTATCTCATTTATATAACTTGAGCGGTTGAGGGTTAAGGGCCTTGCTCAAGCGCACAACCAAGGTAGCTTAGCTGTGCTGGGATTTGAACTCATGAGCTTCCGATCAGTAGGCCACTGACCTACCGCTGGCCAGTAAAAATTGTCAACTTAATGTGAGAGCGAAGCTTCATCTCCATTTCTCTGGCCTCCTCCTTGGCTTTATCTAAGGTGTGCTGCAGCTGTTTTACTTTAGCCTTGTTTTCGACCTTGGTTTTCTTTATAGTCCTCTTCAGACTCTCCTCTCTCTTCAATGACATTTTCAGCTTCTGCTGGAGCTCAGTGCACACCTTCAGCTTCTCCTTCTCGGCTCTGACGAGGTGCCGCTTCAGATCTGCCAGCTGCATCCTCATTCTGTCCATCTCAGAGAGCTGGAGGGTATAATGAAATGAAATTAGATAGTTCTGCACCTCATCTTAGGGTAGAAAAAGTAGGAATGTGTGAGCCAACTAGACCAGGACTGTGTTGAACAGTAGATTACCTTTATATAATATAAGAAGCTTTTATATTTTATGATAAGGGGTGGTAGTGGACTGCAGTATGCCTATAACTTCTGAAAGCAGTTTTATTTCATATGGAGGACATTTTAAAATGAATTCAAACTTGCAATTTATCCTTATGACAGAGCCAATGATTCCGAGCCCCCTCTTGTCTCTTACACTCTTAACTTTACATGTGTCACTGTGCCTGGGGCTGAATCCTGGGAGCTTGCCTAGTGCAAACCCAATCTAAAATTATACCCCAAACTCCCACAGTCATGTAGGCACAAGATTTATTACTGGGATTTGATTGGGGCCTAATCTGAGTAGTGTGTAGAGAGGACACAGCCATCTAATCTGTCCTACTCACCTGATCTCCAGTATCCACATCTCCAACTGCCTGCAGCACTGTCAGTCTCAGATGCTCTGAAAGGTGCAGGAGATTGTACGACAATATTACCACATTCCCCATCAAAGGCTACATAGTGAGAGAGAGAGAGAGAGCAAGAGAGCGAGAGAGATTGTTAAAGTTCACCATGACAGCACAAGTTTCAGTCCAGATGGTGATGACAAGAATAAAATCTGTCTAAAAAAGTTCAGTCAGCACACAAAAGATTTGGTTGCCAGACAAAGCAAGTGATTTCATGTAAAACCAGTGAGTGAATTTCCAGTGACTGTACCTTCAGGTTATTGTTGAGGATTCTCTGCACGTCGGCAACTCCAAAAACTGCTGAGCGATCAATCTCTGTATTCAGCTCCTCCTTGAGTGTGCTGAACACTCCAAAAGGTAGAATTTTCAATATAATATAGTTGTGATTTGTTTAACACTTTTCTTGATCAGTATAATGTTATAATATTATAATATAATATATTCTTGATCATTTCCTATGTATTTCACAGTGTTAATGTCTTTCTTATATTAAAATAGAAGAAGAATTAAGACAACACCTCTATGAGCAGATGTAGAAATATTTGATGAATAATTCATAATTAGGAATAAAGTCAAGGTGAATTAGGATGAATTTAAAATCAGTTAATTTAAGTCAGGTTATGCTGGTCCTAAAAACACCCCAAAACAGCACTCTGAGATGTAGAAACATGAAGAGTCTTTACCACTTTCTTCTCCAGAAAGTTCCTCAAGCTCCAGCTTGAGCTCTTCCTCTGACATTGCTGTGAAAAATCTGTGAAGATCTTCGGACAAATGAATATCTGGCATTTTTTCTCTTGTTCAAAGTAAGTACGGTTTGCAAAGAAATTAAGAGTTGTGTAGCAAAATACAAGCTGATACACAACGGACTGCTGGGAGTGAGAGAGTGAATAAGTGAATCTCAGAATGGAATTTATCCACTGCAGCACAGTTATAGATTCTGAATGTCATAAAGGCTCTTTGGCTAATAAACAGACTCACCAAAATCTCTTTAACCACAAGATATATGTCTTAAAATATGTGAACACATGTCACGCTCCCCGCTATCACTACAATAACAGCTACACGAGGAGACGCGCCTCCCGTTACCTCAACAACGACGGACGCGCCAGCAACAACATCCCTAGTTAAAGCTTCGCTCCCGGGTCACAGGATATAAACACGGAAGTCCCGGACTGCTTGTTGCTTGTTTATGAGCTCGGTTACAGTTTATGCTACGAGCCTCCCTCTTTTCCATAAGCATTTCCTAGTGGATTATTGTTATCAGTCAATCCGGGCTAAGGTTTGTTTATGCATGTACTCCAACGCTTTGCCATGGACCTGGCCAAGACTACCACTATCACCCAATGGCCCGTTCCGAGGACTATTAAACAACTTCAACGCTTCCTGGGTTTCGCCAACTTCTATCGATGCTTCATTATTAACTATAGCACGGTGGCACATGCCTTCACATCCCTACTCCGTGGGAAGCCCGGAATGTTGCTCTGGACTAGAGACACCCAGGTGGCGTTCAACACCCTCAAGGCTCGGTTTACTACCGCTCCCATCCTTACCCACCCGGACTCTACTAGGCCTTTCGTCATGGAGGTGGATGCATCCTGTAATGGAATTGGGGCCATTCTGTCTCAGACATCCGCCTCGGATAACAAACGCCATCCCTGCGCATACTTCTCCCGGAAACACGGAACAGAGGTACGATGTAGAGGATCGGGAACTATTAGCCGTCAAATTGGCCTTGGAAGAATGGCGCCACTGGCTGGAAGGGGCCGACCATCCGTTTCACATTTGGACTGACCATAAAAACCTCGAATATCTCAGTGAAGAACGACATCTCAACCCCCGATAGGCCAGATTATATTTCACTAGGTTTAGGTTCACCATTTCCTATCGGCCGGGATCCAAGAATAGTAAACCCGATGCTCTCTCCCGTCTCCACTCGTCTGACGACAGCCCTGCTCCCCCAGCTACTATCCTAAATCAGAGGTGTGTAATCGGTCAGACCCGATGGTCCCTCCTGGAGGACAGTCGTCGTGCCCATGACTCCGAACCACCTCCAGGGGAAGCACTCCCTCACAATACATTCGTGCCTACCACTCTCCGCCCCCATGTCCTTTGATGGGGTCATGATGAAAGTTTGGCTGGCCACCCGGGGCACCTACGTACCTTTAGAACTGGTACAACGCCACTTCTGGTGGCCCTCCATCAAGGAAGACGCACGAGTCTACGTCCAGGCCTGCCCCGGCTGCGCCCGTAACAAACCTGAGAACCGGCGTCCTCAAGGTCTCCTCCAACCTCTTCCTATCCCTCAACATCCGTGGTCGCACATCTCACTAGACTTCATATTAGGACTTCCCCGCTCCCAGGGACACACCATCATCCCGGTGATAGTGGATCGTTTTACCAAAACTGCCCGTTTCGTCGCCCTCTTGGCGTATCCCACAGCCAAGCAGATGGCCGACCTGATTATCAGAGAGGTGGTTAGATACCATGGTCCCCCAATGGATCTATTGACCGACTGAGGTCCTCAGCTCATCGCCCGATTCTGGAGACAATTCTGGAGACAGTTGGGGGTGGACGTCCGCCTCAGTCCAGTTACCACCCTCAGTCCAACGGTCAAACAGAACGTATCAACCAGAAACTCGTCAAATATCTCAGGTGTTACTGCTCCTCCCATCCCTCTACATGGTCCAAGCATCTCCTTTTGGCGGAACTAGCCCTCAACCAACTGTACACCTCTTCTACCGGCATGTCCCCATTTGAAGCTGCCACTGCCGTTGCCCCTTCTTGGTTCCCCGACGACGGGGTCCCCGGGCCCATCTCCTCTGTCAACACTGCCGTCAATCAACTCCATAGGGTTTGGTCTCGGTTCCATCGGAATCTCAAAGCCTCCAGAATTCCCACTAAGCGTCGTGCGGATCGCCGTTGCCGGGTCGCACCAGTGGACCACCCCGGAGACCGGGAATATGTATCCACCAAGGGACTTCCAGGGATGACGGACAATCACAAATTGGGGTCTCGTTATGTGGGTCCGTTCAGAGTGGTCCGTCGAATTAACCCTGCCTCATACCAGCTGGCCATTCCACATATCCTTCGCACCAGCCCTGTGTTCCATGTCTCGCTTCTTTGGAAGGCCTTCTCCTCCCCATTATCCACACCCGTCACTGAACCTCCACCTCCTCGGGACGTTGGCGGGGAGCCTGCCTACACAGTTGGTAGGTTACTGGATGTCCGTCGCCATGGGAGGGGTTACGAGTTCCTAGTGGATTGGGAGGGCTACGGTCCTGGGTTTCTCGCCGTGACATTCTTGATCCGGCCCTCATCCAGGAATTTTACGACTCCAGGCCTGATTTGGCTGGGCTGTCAGGAGCCGTCAGAGTCAAAGCTTTGCTCTCGGGTCACGGGATATAAACATGGAAGTCCCGGACTGCTTGTTGCTTGTTCATGAACTCGGTTACGGTTTATGCTACGAGCCTCCCTCTTTTCCAAGCATTTCCTCATGGATTATTGTTATCAGTCATTCCAGGCTAAGGTTTGTTTAAGCATTCACTCCAACGCTCGGTTTTATTTCCGTCTTTCGTGTACAGTGTGTGTTTCTTTTCCGTGTTTGAACTCTGGCTGAATCTTCAGTATCACGCTACACCCCTCATGCCCTCTCTGCGCTTGCCGCGGCCACGTGACGGACCGCTCCCACTCAACGCCTGCTAAGCTACTCTTCCAACCCATCCCCTGGTAAGACTATTGACTCCTTTCATCACTGTACGCCTATGCACTTGTGGTTTCGACAACTTCGACTCGTTCACACGCTACAAAACATTATCAGAAGTGGGTAAACCATGTATAGTTTGATCCTGGTCAGGGTCGGGGTGGATCCTATCCCAAGAAACACTTGTCCTGAATGAGATGCCAGTTGCAAAAACACACACAATCACACACTCATTTACACTTATGGGCAATTTAGCATAGCCATTCCACCTACTGCCATGTTTTTGTTTGGTTTTTTTTTGTATTTTTTCGAGGTGAGAGAAAACCCATACTGGCACAGGGAGAAGATAAAAAATCCACACAGACAGTATTGTGTTGCTAAGGATTATATTGCTACAGGAAAACATTGATATGCAACTGCTTTATATTTAATCATTTAGAAATAATAAAAATAAAAACATATAAAGCTGACATGGATTTCATTTCTGTACTGCCACACATGCATGAGGCCCAACATAAGCACATACACATACTATCTTGGCTTCCTGTCACCCTGATACCGGGCCGGCTGCTGCCCGCTGCTAGTGCTAATGAAACAGAGCTGAACACAGAGAAGACGACGTGTGAGCGCAACCAGACCTGTTAGCTCATCTGTAATCATAGGGTTCATATGTGAGGTGGTGTGAAATAAGTTATTGATTAACGTGTTCCAAAATGGTTTACTTCCAAAATAGCATACTACACAGCAATCTGCAAAAATAGGAGTTATAAAATGTCACTCACAGAATAACTAATACTTGCAAAAGAATGAATGAATGAATGTATGAATGAACAAGATATGAGGAAAAGGAAGTCTCTTTCCGTGGGGATCCAGAGTGAGGGTCGTGTAGGCTTTTGGGTAATTTCACCTGTAACCCCAC